>JAODUP010000400.1:292500-302500 GCA_025642065.1 Paralvinella palmiformis
ATGAACTGGCTTACAGACGGTCGCTAGTCTATATTACGCTTAAATTCCTTAGACGACAACAGTATTGCGATAATCGGCGCAAAAGTCCTTAGTGCTGATCTTAGACAGCCATATCTCTGGAGATGTAAAGGAATGCGTCGGCTATGTGATCACGTTCTACACAATGTATGGCACCGACCACTTTGATGCTGTGTTAACAATGTTAGTCTGACGTAATGTTATTAGGATCAGTTCCTTCGCCGTGTTCCCGTTATTTACATAACTCGTTTAAGCCGGGCGAGGGAGTTACGCTGCACTGGGTAGATAGTGTTTCGATTATTAATGGTGGAATGGAAACCGGGCGAAACAGACGTTTGGTTAGTTATGGCTGGCTTGCATTAGGGGTTATGTAGATGAGCCTCACTCCCAACCCGCCTTTAGTGAGGGCATCTCGTTGATAATTACTCATAATCCGTTGGTCTTAAGCTGGAATGGTGCTGGTTATGTCGTCTTTGAACCATACATCAAGCCCGGAATCACGGATACATTTCCTAGCATTTGTTGTAGGAGATACAGTTGTAAGGACAGTTGGGTCAACAGCAGCAATGGCAACAACAAATCTATTAATTATAACAACAACAACAACAGCAATAACAACACAAAAAATAAGAAGAAAACCGGGGCCTGTTTATACATAAATCATCATGCATACTCATACATTATATATATATATATATATATATATATATATGGTATTATAGAACAAATATTCGAACGTTTAATATATACATAATCACACACACGCACACACACACACACACACACACAGCTCTCTCTCTTTCTCTCTCTCTCTCTCTATATATATATATAAGAGAGAGACTTCATATAAAATGCCACCATTGATCGTTGTGCGTTAGGTATGCGAAACAAAAATTCAACTTCAGGTGTACTATGTCACTGTGCTGACTCCAACTGTCTAAATACTGTCATGGCTGACAATAACCTGCCCCCTGGTGGGGATATATTGGCTGAAATATGTCAACAACCGTCCCGCTGCGTCCATAATAATAACAGTAATATCATCTTTGACATTTAACGTTATGTATCCGTAGCTGTGTTCCGGATAGAGGAATAAAATGACGGATACTAGATCCATACTTGTGTGATCGTAGTAGACCTACATTCGGACATCCAGGAGAGTACACCAGTTAAATGACTCGATTTCCACAATAAAATCATCAACGTTTGTTTGTTGACCATCCTCAACACACACACACACACACACACACACACACAGGTGTCTCCATGGCCCATTTTGCCTTCCGCGTGTACAAAAATGACCTGAAGACATATATATATATATATATATATATATATATTGCTACGTTACACACACACACACACACACACACACACGCACACACACACACGCACTCAGATTCAATATGCCGCCTGATTCTACCTCTTATTAAAGCCTACTTTATAAAAGATATTGCAAAAGTCGGATGGGCGCAAAGGTAAATACACAGACAGACAAAAATTGTCTAAGCGCATCGCGGCTAAGCTACTGTGTATTTATCACTTTTCGTGAAATTCCAGGTTTTATGCGACAATTTATTCCAGTAGCCGTCTGAAAACTACCTTCTACAGCCAACCATCGTATACGACGGGTCTCGATAGCCGAGATGGTAACGTGATTTTCTATAGACATCTAGGACCTAGTTTCGAATCCAGTCATAGCTTTGCCTGAAGACTGGTTGATCTTTCATGTCACCATTATGTATTCATTTCTGCTGTTATTTTGAACAAAACTAGCCACGCTACTACAACCGTTACATTTACGTGCACATTTACGACAATAACAAATCGGGATTTGCATAATTCACAAATGAGCGGACAGCGACTTCCGTGAACTGAACTGGGAATTCTATCCAAATGTTCACAAGTATCGATGGGTCTCGAACCCAGATACGGGGCATAATGATTGTTAACCAGCTCTTTCCATTCAGCCACCACCACCATCACCCCCATCACGCATGCGCACACTGTTCATTTCGAGTGGATGGATTCTTCATCGAGAAAAGGGATATATCTTGTTACATGTATTTACAATGTGATCGGGTGTCGGCGTAAAACGTTCTGTATTTGCACCAAATTTGAGGGCGTGTTTAAACAACGTTTTGTTTACTGTGTCGGGTCACACGACCTTTGTCTTCGATTCGTTCACGGGCGATAATGCAATCAGCCCGAGCAAGGATACCGCCGCGCTGATGACATATGTAGATAGGTTTATAGATTGTGATGTGCTCATTTGTCGGAGTTGGGTGTCAGTGCAGTTTACATGTAAGTAGGAATATGCTTCAAATATTGGCGCCATTAAGCTGAAGACAGTGAGACAGACAGACGGACAGACAGGCAATCACGTGAATACACAAGCCAGTCACGAATTGTGTCAACAGGAGTGATGAGCATAAACATGCGTGTGTACAATAGTGGATTGGGACACACACACACACACACACACACACATGAAAGGGTTTTACGAGGAAAACAAGTCGTGCTCAGCTCAATAGCTCATTTTGCTAGTTACTGTTTGGATTCATCTCAGGTAATAAATTATATTTTATTTTATTACACACATACACACACACACACACACACACACTTATTTACTGCTCAGGTAGCAATCGTTCGGTCACAAAACAGTTGGATTCCCAAACAGCACACATGTACTGTTGTGTGCCATAACACACGCGCACGCACACACACGCACACACATACACACATATTTATATGAGTGTGTGTGTGTGTTGTGTATGTGTATGTGTCACACAACACGTGAACGATTCATCAGGTTATTCTTAATTCGTTTCATCAGGTAGAGTAGTGATGTCTTTTCGTCTTGGATAATTATTAGGAAACGTCGCTTGATTAAAGCTACTCAGTCCCTAACCCCCCCCCCACAGGTAGTCTTATTTATCACGATTTTACCAACCTGTTCCCACAACTTCACCAGGAATTCTTTACCAAATTTATCTTCGTATCGAGTTACGACTCTCAAGGTCACCTACGTTTCCAGAAGGCGGCGACAACTAGTGGCGGTGACGGATCCATACATCAAACTGGCTCCTGGACATCGCGATCCATTACTGTGACATCGTCCAAGGTCATTCCCACGACTAAGCTAAAAGGTTGATATCAACGAACTCGCGAAGGAGACACTACGTACGCCACTCCTGGATATCCGAAATTTGTCTTCCTGTCACCAATTTCCGCGCGATAAAATCTGGATTGTTTTTTGACTGGCGTCTCGTTTGTTTGACACGAGACGTGTCAATGAAAAAAAACACCCCAGAAAACAGACGCGTAATATATATTTTTAGAATGAGATGTGCTTTTGATTGTACGCTCGAACTCCGTGCACTGTAAGTGGCCGTAGCACATTATGGTGGAGCCAAAACGGGGAATGTTTTAAACCCAATTTGTTTAAAAATAGCTTTTTACGATGCTTCGATGATGATCTCTGCATAAAGCGCAAATGTCGGTAGCTTAACTGGTAACGCGCTTCCTCGTCCACCTCTAACATCTCGGTTCAAACATTGCCCGGGCTATGTCTGATGGATGTTTCGTCTTTCATTTCGCCTCATTATTTTTGATGGTCACTCGGCCCATTTGGCTTACATGGCGGGGATGACCCATTTATATGGTACTCTCTAGATGCTGGTTAAAATTAAAACTCAGGCGAATGATTGCTGGTATATATATATATATATATATATATTTTGCATGAGGAAAAAAGAAAAGGTAGTTGCCTTATAACAAACTTTCCAAATTGTAATCCAACAATCAAGAGTCATTGGAAATGTGTCCTCGGTTGATAATCAGAATACGGCCTGATGACAGAAAGGCAGCTTAATAGAAAAAGTGGCTTTATATGAGAAAGGATTAATACAAGAAACGGTTTAAGATGAAAATGTCTGGATAGCAGGATTATTTCGGAAGAAAAGGCGTCCGACGGTGAAAAGAGGTCGAATACGGCAACAGCCGGATAGAGAATGGACCCGAGGGAAAACCTAATTTGGCATACGGACATAATGTAGACGAAATAGTATTAGCACTTTTCACTTGTTGTTTATACTATCGCTATTACGTTGTATGTTTGCTGAATGCAAATGCTCGAGAGAGAGAGAGAGAGAGAGAGAGAGAGAGAGGGTGAAATTATGGTTACTAATTGAACTTAATAAAAATAGTATATGAAAAGATCCCGTCTAAGACAGGTGATGATGATGATTAATGTTGTACAGCCACTGTTGTGCTCATGGTAGGCCAAATGGGCCGAGCGACCTCCGAAGGTAATGAAGCGAAGTCGAAGATGAAACATCCCTCAGATATGCTCACGCCTAGATTCGAACTAAGGTGGCAGTGATCTGTGAGCCAACGCATAGTTATAGCGAGACCGTTTAATCGTATTGGAGAATTATTGCATAAGACTCGACATTAAAGAATCGTCAGTAAAAACATGCCAGGAGCCAGCGCTATCTTAGCGGCAATGTTAATGACCACAGTCGGCCCCGGCATAGCCCCGCGGCCGTAATAATGACATTCGGCACGAGATGGTGCCATATGTTCAGGAAATTGAATTCTGGATAAAAGATGGCCGGGTGATGGAGGTAAATCGAAATGATTGTCTACAAGTGGGGCTCATAGTGAGTGGCAATGTTGGGGTAGGGTTTTCCGGGTTAAAGGTCAACTGGAACACACACACACACACACACACACACACACACACACAGGGGCGCTGTCGTTGTCTAATTGGTAGCGTTGGACCACATAATCACTCTACCACATGAGTTCGAAACACGGCGTGGGTGTTTCATCCAATTAGGTTACTATGTGCACAAAATCACGGGATCGAATCCGAATGCTATGAAATGTTTCATCCACCATTAAAAGACCTGACCATCTAATTTTCCTGCAGGTAGCCCGTCAGCAATGTGTTTGAGACCAGCACGAGGGCTGAAAAAAACCTATCTCACTCACTCACTCACTCACTCACTCACTCACTTATAAATATATCCAAGCACGCCGCCCGAGAGTTCCTGGATCAGTTACACACCTGCCTACATTTTACAACGGAGTATTATTTGATGATTTATCACACGGCATATCAATCAGACAGACAATCTCGAGATCTCTTGGATCACGAATCTCTGGAACGATACACGAAACTGAGATATCCAGAAACACACCCGGATATCATCTCAGAGCATCCATGACCTATGGCAAACATTCATGCATGGTCATTATATATATATATATATATATATATATCGGCGTGTGTGTGTGTGTGTAGTGTGTGTGTGTAATTGCAGTAAATGATATTTTGACAGAAATATTTGTAGTGTCATCTTAGAGAGTAGACCTTCCTTGTTGTATCCAGAGTGCAGCAGTTGTGTAGGAATTACCCAGAAAGAAGCCACACAATAAAAGTTCAGGTGTAAATGTCAATTAGCTCAGGGGTGTTCGATAGACAGGTATAAAGGCGCGCCTTACACGGAAAGGTTACACTGGAAAAATAGGAAGGCAACCTATTCAGTATGGGAAGGGTGTGTGTGTGTGTATGTGTGTGTGTGTGTGTGTGTGTGTGCAACGTCAGAAGCGGGTCCTTTGAGAGAGTGAGAGGGGGAAAATTAGAGGTATGAAGTCCCTAAAACTATGGCGTTCAGATCTGGCGTTTATAAATATTGCTGTTTTACGACCATTTTTGTGCATAAGGCAGACTAAATTGGCCGAGCTATCTCCAAAGGTAATGAGACGAAGTGAAAAACGAAACACCCTTCTGACATAGCCCGGCCGACGTTTGAACCCAGGTGCTATAGTTCTGTGGCCAACCGCGGTACCAGTTAGGCCACGGAGGCGCCCCCTGTGCCCCTTGTAAATTGATATGATACGACACCCTAAACCTATAAAGCGGTCTAGATCTACCTCACTCATATATATCGAGACTATAGATTGTAAATGAAGGTTGGGATGGATATACTGCAAAACAAGGTAGTTTTAAACGTGATAGAGGAAATGACACCCTCACGTCTTACGGGAATGACCTTCCCGCCAGTGGCGCCCCAGGCGAATGACATCGTAACTGCAAATTTATCTTGTCCTTGACCCGAGTGGAAATACGGTAAAATACGAACTATGGCAAACAAGTATGTCATAATTTTTTCTATCTCATAAGTACGTTCTCTGAGTATACATTAAAACAACATATATTGGTATCAAAATAATTTTAATAAACTAAACCGGAGCATTGAAGGACGTGACCATGCTTGCTCTTACAGTAGTTCTTCCTGCTTCTGTAGGCTAATCCGTGGAGCGCTTTTACACGTTTCCGATGTTCACGGATTCAATTTCTTTCCAAGTTTCAAAGCAGCTTAAAGTTTAATATATCAGCTTCTCAAAATAACTATTGCTCTCAAACTAGAGAACCTATCCTCGCGACTTCCTGGTTTAGGTGACTCCTCTCATAAAGAGTATTCAAAATCATCTCCCAGACAGAACAACTATCACCCGTTATATGTGATAAACCCGGCATTACAGGCTACCTTTCTAAAAGCCATTTACGATAAAGATTGCTACATTAATATAGTTTTGACTGTTACAGTACGTAAATATCACTATCATAATAGCTGTACCTATGTATGTAGTCGTTAAACGTAGGCGGTTTTACAATACAGGTTATCGACTTGTGACGATAGTATATAGTTGTGTGTGTGTGTGTTTGTGTGTGCGCGTGTCTGCATGAGTGTCTATACCTATATACGAATCACACACACACACACACACACACACACACACAACACACACACACACACACACACACACACACAAATATATATATATATATATATATATATACCCGTGCGTGTGTGTCTGTGAATGCGCACATGCTTCCATGTAGAAATCGTAGTACATATTTCTTATATTTGAGTCAATTGCCACCTGGTTCCATACAGACAACATCATCAACCATCTACAGGTAAGATACAACAAAAATATATCTATCTTTCATTATCAGTCATGTCGTTATCTTTTGGTACCACCAGCTTTATGAACGTACTGACACATCGAGCCGGCAAACTGACAATCTCAATCAATAGGCCAGGTGTGTACAGATAACTGATGGTAACAATATTGTAAATAACAGGCTCATCTTCAGACTGTTGTCACTTAATGGGGTGCTTTTGACATTTCCATATTCCCGGTGTTTGAACTAGGTGCCCGAGCCCAGCCATAGAGTGTATAGAGTGTATAGAGTGTTCGAATCTTCGCTGGCCAATCTTGACCTTCACCCGGAGAATACCATACAATACCATACAATACGTCACCATATAATGTAATTCCCTACAATGCAATATCGTATAATATAATACAAAACAGTACAATATTTTCATGAAATAAATAATATATTTCAAAACCAAAAATGAATGGTAATTAGGCGAAATTAAAGATGAAACACCCTTTAGACATAGCTAGGCCGGAATTTGTACCCTGGGGCTAGAAATCCGTAGCCAGAACGCAGAAACCCCCTCTGCTAAAAATAAGCTAATTATGCAATATATGGAAATAAGCACCTTCATGCTTGACTATGCAAATTGGCCGAGCGACGGCGTGGTGAGCAAAATACCGGAAGACCATTAGTTCGGATCGACTCATTCCCTGACCATTTGCTGCCTTAGTAATACACAAGTACCACCTTGTTTTACTGGTACGCAATATGGACCAAGGACCCCAAATTAGCATTCCCTAATGGTATGCTCTCCGGGAACCGATGATAGCCCAAGAGTGTACAGGTCTATGTTATATCCTTTATTTAGAGTATGAATTGTTCGTTTTTAAGCGGCATCCATCGGGAAGGTCACCATCGTGCTTAAACGATACATCTGTGATTGTGAGTCATTGTTGCTTAGCAGTAGTGCCGCAGTGAGTGAGTGAGTGAGCGACAGAGTGAGTCATTGAGTGATTTGTTTAGGCTTGGCACCAGTTACACGTTGGATATATGTCAGAGGAGCCACACCCCAGATTAACATCTCACAAATACGAGTTATGTGATCTGGTTCGATCTGACTTGGAGGTTTAGTACACCGCACTCTACCCACTCCACCCGAGGACTGGCCGTAGCGTGTTCCGGTAAGAATCGGGAGCACCTCGGTTCGAGTCTGGATTTATGACTATAGCGGAGGCTATGCAAATAATCCTATTGATGATTCCATGTCATGAAGCGATTTTTATCATCTTTATAACTACACCGAGGACGATGATGATGATGTTGATGAGAATCACGATGATTACTATGATGATGATGATGATGATGATGATGCTACTAATGAGGACGACGTTGATGATGACATAAAGTCAAAATACATATATTGAGAAACCGTGTCCTACTCAAACGCCAATCTACGGTCGATCATTACCCCCCCCCCCCCATATCTCTCTCAATTTGGATAAGGAAGGGTGCTCGATGACCTCAAACAGGCCATCAATGAGTGAGAACCTGGGTGGCTAGCGGGCGGGTGGGTGGTGTGGGGTGGGGGATAATGGGGGAGATCGAAGACCCAGCGGCAGTCATTTTCACCTGCTCAATCTCAATTCGCTGGAGTCCAATTTCTCGCCGAATTCTTTCCATCGACTGTCAGTTCAAGGCTCCCGAGCCATCGACTCCTTCTTCGCAAGTCGGCGGCCCGTCTCTGATCTTGAAATACATCAGGTGTAATTGCCAGCAAGGTCCATAGGGGGCGGCACGGTAAATGACGCCAAATCGTTGTTAGTCGTAGTCGTTGTTGTTGTTGTTGTTGTTGTTGTTGGGTGGGGGGCTGTTGTCGCTGTCGCTGTAGAAGATGGCGGTGATGATAGCAGTGGCTCCAGTCAGACGGAGGGAGTGAAGATTTCATCGTCAACGTTAATCACGTTTTCGGCGAGCGATGAGTTCGTAAAGGAAAACCTCTATAGATCCGGCTAAGTTATCTCTGGGCACTTAGCTGGGCTTCCCGATGGCACAGCGGTTAAAAGACTGCACCGCAAACCTCCAGACCGTGGGTTCGGCATATACTGAACTATTGGCCGAATTGGCGGTTATTTTACGTGGCTGGTTATCTCAGATGTGAGAACGGCATTTAGTCTTTAATTTACTGTTTCATTGCCGGAAATAGATGTAAATATACTTAATATGCACATTAGATGGCATATTCAGCTCGATGATGAACCCGTCCCAATATGGTACCATGGTCGCGATTGGTGATGTCCGGCCAACCGCACACCAGGAACATGGGAAAGGAATGCCACCATCTAACCCACTTGGCCATGTTGGAACATGTTTACTAGCTTTCAATACTGATCGGTTATATGTATTTATTTATTTTAAGTGACTGAAAGCAGGTGACAGTATATGATCTCTTCGGTGCCTGATATGCCGAAATGTTCTACTGACTGACTGACTGACTGACTAACTGGGCTGACTGACTGACTGACTGACTGGCTGGCTGGTTGGCTAGCTGAATCCCCACTCACTCAATCACTCAATCACTCGATCACCCACTCGCTCACTCACCTACCCACACACCCACACACCCACCCACTCAATCACTCAATCATTCACTCTCTGACTCACTACGTATTTCTTCTCTTAGCAGATGGTTTACATATGTTACCAATCATAGGATCTAAGCAACACGTAAATACATTATTATTATTATTATTATTATTATTATTATTATTGTTGTTGTTGTTATTGTTGTTGTTATTGCTGTTGATGTCGTTATAGGTAGTCATCGTTTTGGTTTTATTGTTATAAATTGTGAGCAAACATTTTCCGCTTTTAAGCACGATGTCATTTTTTGTTCCTTGGTGGCATACTTGTTTAAAATGGTATGCATGGCGGATCGCGCGCTCTCCCACCCCCGCAAACGTGTGGGATTGTTGTTCGAATCCGGCATTCCCATAGGAATAGCTGTACTCTTGTGCT
>JAODUP010000400.1:307500-322500 GCA_025642065.1 Paralvinella palmiformis
CATTCGACAGCAATAAACGCCGGGCGTTTGAGAATATCAATTTTCATTTGGCTGAAGGCGGTTGGCGCAGAGAGGGGCTACGTGTGGATGAAACATCCCGAGAGGCGGATGGAAAGGCTGTCGCGGCTAATGGGGAATCCTGTCAGAATTCGCCGAACCGACACGCATTGTGTTCAACTTCATTACGGTGATGTGGACGAACGAACAAAGCCGGATTCAACTTGTGTGGCATCGGCAGGAATTCGTAAATCATTTCGTTGTGGCCGGGAGGAGAGGAAAAACACCCCCCACCAAACGGCAGAAGATTTTAATTCAGCAGACGGGGAAATTGCTTCCCAGAAAAGAAGATCCCTGTACGTGTTTACGTATAGAGGAATTCTAAATGAAAACCGTGGCCTTTTTCGTGGCCCATTCGCGGAATAATAGGAAATTATAAAACAAATGGTATTGGCCTCGATTTATATTTCTAGAATCATCAGATTAGGTACAGGATCCCCCCCCCCCGTCCTAACCAGGGCTTTGCCAGTCCACGATTAGGCTCAAAGCAGAAACATCAGACAACTACATGATTGACCATCAGCAAAATGGATTCATATTGTGAATGGTAATCCTTTGCAAATGGACGGGAAAAGCGTTGGACGAAAAAGGCTTATCTATAAGAATCATTGCCAAAGATACGGATCTTTAGCTATAGGTTTGATCATCAATAGGTTAGCTTCGTACTGCATATGATTGACTTATTCTTTCTTCTTTGTTATGCGATGGACCGAAAAGAGAGAGAGATCTACTGGAATTATGTATCATAACAGCGCACTTCAAACGATTTATCCGCCAAAATACAACAGATTCATGGCAGTCAGGATGCTTCGCCCATATAGCCTCCTCCTTTGGAATCAGTGCACGAAGAAAGGCGCATACTTTCTAACAAGGTTTGCGTTTCACTGGCAAAAGGAAATAACAGCAGCCTTAACCTCGAATGTTATCTATTCCTATTTGAAATACTTACAATTCTTTGTCCTTTCTAACTTCAAAGAATGCGGCATAGGCGTTTTTATCGTCCCGTTATAATGGCCGGCTCGGAACAATTTTAATGAAGCTCGTTTTCTTCAACCCATCAGTCAATCATCCAGTCAATCGGGTATGTCAGTAATTGGCCGATCACTGTATCAACGCCAACTAATATACCAGTTTTGTTAACTCGCAACAGGTCTGCGCGGTATGGTCGCGTGGTCGAGTTCAGGGTGTTTGATGTTTTACGGCCACTTTTGTGCACACGGTAGGCTAAATGGGCCGAGCGACCTCCAGAGGTAATGAGGCCAAGTCAAAGACGAAACAATCTTCAGATAGGCCTACCCCTGAGATTCGAACACCGGTGGTAGTGCTCTGTAATCCAACACGCTACCGCTATACCACGCAGGCGCCCCGTCGAGTTCAGGAAGGGTTGCCGTTTCGAATCTATACGTTCTCCCACTGGTCTGTCGTGTACGCTGTGGAGATTGAGTACACGATGGATTATATCCTTAGTGTTAGCGTTCAGAAACCGGATAGCTCCGGAGGCTGAAACTCCAATGCTTCATATAATGTGTCCATGTAAAGATTTAACATTGTCCCCGTACTAATTACCTCCGACATAGAACTGTCGGGATAGCAAGCTGATATCCGGATAATACCTTCATCCTGGTATACGACTGCTATAACTGTTTATGTGACGTCACGGGGCTCCTCCGTGGCCAAACTGGTAGCACGCTGGATCACAGATCTACAGTACCGAACGGTCTTAGGCTTTTTGCGGGGCGCCTCCGTGGTCTAGCGGTAACGTGTTGGACCACAGATCACTACCACCCGTGTTCGAATCCGGCGTGGGCATATCTGAAGGTTGTTTCGTCTTTGATTTGGCCTCATTACCTTTGGAGGTCGCTCTGCCCATTTAGCCTACCATGTGCACAAAAGTGGCCGTAAAACATCAATCATCATCATCATCATCATTTAAGGGTATACCGTCAACAAACTGTCATACCTCGGATTGAGAACCTATAGTTGTGTATCGCTTGGAAGCGAGCCTGTCATGGGTACATAACGAGGAGTAGAAAGACTTGTGTGCTTGGTTTGGGTATCAGTGTATTGGGAGGAAATCCTTGTATCTGTACATAATTGTAAAGGACATGTTTTATGAATCTACATATACATTCTCAAATTGGTATGTATATCTGAGTTTGGCGATGTGATGATGATGATGATGATTGATGTTTTACGGCCACTTTTGTGCACATGGTAGGCTAAATGGGCCGAGCGACCTCCGAGCGTAATGAAGCGAAGTCAGAGATGAAACAAATTTCAGATATGCCCACGCCGAGATTCGAACACGGGTGGTAGTGATCTGTGGTCCAACACGCTACCGCTAGACCACGTTTGGCTGTGTGTGTGTGTGTGTGTGTGTGTGTGTCTGTGTGAATGTATAGGAATTTGTGACTTGTATTCAAAATTATTTGTAATGATAACCGTTGTAATGGTTGATGCACCACTACGGTTACTGTTGTGCATTGTTCTATTAGTTAGTTCATTAGTAATTGAATAACTGTAGTTCCTATTTCATATGTTCTTTAGCTAAACGTGAGAGAAAACCTATTACCTATATAATTATTGCGATGAATGTTACCAATTATTAGGGAATTGAAGTTCAGAGATAATTATATTTTATTTTATTAATATAATATTGTGAATTTTTTCTCTCATTAAAACTTCGCTAGTGAGCAACTGTTATTGTGTATTGTGCCTCCTTTGGGCAGTGGTATATCATTATAATTATGTCTCCAGTAGGTTTGTTCCAGGAATTATATTGCTCCAGTTCGTGGAATGAACGTGTTGCGAGAGTGGAATATTTGGCCATTTCAACGAAGGATCAAGGCGAAGTTTATGAAGGCGTCACCCGAACTGTGACTGCTCATATATCGATCGACCAATAAAACGTATACCTTTCGGCGACTGTGTCTAGAAAATGGCAACATGGATCCCGTATAGGTTAGTTAGTTAGAGCGTAGGACTCGTAGCCGAACGGTCGCGGGTTCGAGGCTCCGCGAGCTGCAATGCCGTCATGTGGCGACTGGTTCACTCATCCATAAGAAAATGAGTACCTGACAGGATGCGATGGCTATGTGTTTGTTTAACGCTTTGCGCCTATAATGGCAGCATGCGTTGTATGCTCCGTTGGGAGTTGAGATGGTGCTGGGTGGAAACAGGTCTGTGTCAGGGATAATAATATTGTAAAGCGCCTTGGAGCAGCTTCTAGCTGAATTGGGCGCTATATTTTTACTTGGCGGCTTAGGGACTGGTGAGACATTACGCATGTCACAGCATGAAAAGTCGCTACTCTGGATTCAGTCCCCTGAAGAAACGTCCAGAGTTTGAATTCACATTTCGAGATTCTCTGTGCCTCTGCCTTATTCACACACACACACACACACACACACACACACACACACACACACACACACACACACACACACACACACACACAGAATATATATATATATATATATATATATAATATATACACACACACACGTTCACCCATCTCCATCTATCCATCCAGCTATCCAGCCATCCACAACCCCCTCCAGACATTGTCCGGTATCCGGACGTCTTGGAAGACGCAGCTGCCTGATCTCCAGAATCTCCAGGATCCTGGTGACAAACGAGAGTCCCTGTCGGGATTTTGCCCAGTATACCGAGCTGGACGTACCGGATCAATAACCTACTATCTGAGTGATGATTCTAGGTCAACATAAGGCTAGCCTCGGGATACCGACATCAATAGATCCGGGTGCACCTGCCCCCTCTCCCCCTCTCCCCCCTCTCTCTGTGTATGTGTGTGTCTTCTTTTCCCAGTACACGGACAAATCTAATTGGTATAGGCACACCATTCAGTGGTGACCAACCAACTGAAGCTGATCAAATAACATAGTGTATGTGTGTGTGTGTGTGTGTGTTCAGTCTCCTTTATTAAAACAGGTCTTAAGACTTGGGAGATTTAAATACCTATTACCACATATGGACTATTCATCATGGAAAATATAGGGGTGTGTCATCAGTTTATATAAAGATAAGGACACAGACTACTAAACTACACAGAGAAGAGGGAGACAACGACAGTCATTTGTACCTGGATGAGTACGAGTGTGCTCGTTTAAGCGTATCTTCCCCGCTATCCCAGATCCAGAAGTGGCTCGAGCATAAACGAGATCCAGACATACACGAATATTAATCGGAGGCCAAAGAATATCACGGGGTGTACTGGACCCACTCCATCGACCACCTGTATTACAGGCCAACGAGAAGACCAGTTATCACTCGTCAGCACGGTGGCTGAGCGTCCGACTTAAAAAGGGAGAGTTTCTAGGTTCGAATCCACCTACTGCTTGGTGATTTT
This sequence comes from Paralvinella palmiformis, assembly GCA_025642065.1. Taxonomy (NCBI): domain Eukaryota; kingdom Metazoa; phylum Annelida; class Polychaeta; order Terebellida; family Alvinellidae; genus Paralvinella; species Paralvinella palmiformis. The sequence continues at coordinate 311,927 of JAODUP010000400.1, forward strand.
TAACGCTTTTCCGTCTTGCTAAACGAGATATCATTGTTGATTATGCACATAAAAAATTTGGTAGTTTTGAAACGCCGACTTTTGATATTCTCAGAGATCACACTAGCTTTTGAGCCACACTACTGGTATGATGAATTTCCGCCTAAGTAAGCAGGGGTAGACAGAGAGATAGGCAGACAGGCAGCTAGGCGAACAGGCTTAAGACAAACAGGTAGTAGCACTGTTCAGATGCGACAAATCTGATTATAAAAATCCCACATCTCTGTCGAACTAGTAGTCTAATGAACTGAGAGAGAGAGAGAGAGAGAGAGAGAATTAGATATATAGAAAGCTAGATAGATATATAGATAGATAGATTGATTGATGACGCTGATTGATGTTTTACGGCCACTTGTGTGCACATGGTAGGCTAAATGAGCCAGAGTGATCTCCAAAAATAATGAAGCGAAGTCAAAGATGAAACATCCTTCAGATATGCCCACGTCGAGATTCGAACTCAGGTGGTGGTGATCTGTGATTCAAATGCGGCACCAGTTAGACTAGATAGATAGATAGAGAGGGGATATGGATAGATAGACTGATGGATAGAACGTGAGAGTATTATTTAAATTAACAACGATCCCAATCAAACTACCTTTATCTACCAGTTCCACAAACAACCATCGAATGCCTTTCACTGATCCCCGCTCTTTGGCCTTTTCTGATCCCCTAATCCCGGGTGATGGTTGTCCGCGGATAGCCGGCGATCCCATGGGATCCGTAGTGCTCTGGCGGGAAGCCGTTTGATGTCCGGATCAGCATGCAAACTGGATCGAAACCATTACACAATCTATCCCGGTCAAAGCGATAGTCCCCTCCCTCTCCGAGGACTGTTTAGCATCCAATCCCCGATCCAAATGGTAATTGATCCGGATACGGCCAGCGGCGGTCACTCGGTGAATGTAAAGGTTATGTACTATTGATGGAACATCATCGTACAGAGAGGACGTACTTGGACCATGGCTGAATCCGGGTCATCCTATCAATAGATGTTGACCCTTTGTCGGTAGGTGCTGTATCAAAGGGATGCTTCTTACGCAGATGCTTTGCAGTATGTCCTATATCTCACGCTAAACCATGCTTTATCTAGGTGAACATGTTAATCAATCATATCTGGCTAATAAGCCTTTTACTAAAGAGTGTTTTTCTTGGGGGAGGGGGAGGGGATTACATTGCGGAACCAAGGGTTTTGAACGGATGAATATTTCTCTAACAAAAAGTGGTTGAGGAATAGTTCATCTATAACATGCATTTAACTTTTATAACATGTGGCTCGGGACGCTTCCGTGGCCTAACTAGTAGCGATGTTGGCCGCATATCTATAGCACCTGGGTTCAAACACTGGCCGGGCTATATCATCTTTCGGTTCGCCTCATTACCTTTGGAGGTCGCTCGGCTCATCTATCCCACAAAACTGGCCGTAAAAAAATTATATTTACACCTGTAACATCTGTACGTTTCGTTATTGGACATTATGCAAACAATAGACGCTTCGCCAGTTTATATTTCAATTAATCATACCCTTGCCGAACGATGCCTCAGTTAGATCTACCTTGCTGATGTACAGTTCACCTGACGGCGCATTCGGGGTGAGATGTTTTGCCTAAGATGGAAATTAACTTTGTTGATGCTTCGCCAATGGAACATTGTTCTAACCTTCGAAGACAATCAAACGATGTTACGATAAGAGGGACTTCTCCCCATGACTGCGTTTATGGTCGAGCCAGCCAGCGAGCGATTGGAGGATAAGCAGCGTCCCAGAAGGTTCGAACTCGCGCCATCTCGTATTCTGGTCTGGCGCACCACCGCCAAGCCGCGGTGGCCGGTTGCGCAACGATGACATACACCAGCGTGAATACAAACGAGAGAAATTCAATAACCCGAAGAAACGTCGACCGATGCCAGACGAACAGTACAGCCTCGTATATCATTAATCTAATATGCAAATTAGCATCTGGCGACGGCGACAGACCGGTAGCCGTGAGATGCTATACTCCCGAGGGAGCCGAGAAATGGAAATAAAATCTCACTTCGAACGAGAACGGAACGCGACGAGGACGTAAGTGGGACCGGAAGAACGAAATTAATAACGAAATAATCGGTCCAACGAAATACACTGTAAGAAGATTTGTGTTTAAAAATGCCTCATCGGCAGCTTGGAATGCGGCAATTTGTGTTTGTTCTGTTCATTTGTTATTCGATTACGACAGTTGGCGCTAATTCCACTTAAAATTAACGCGCCGCTCCGTTTTATCCGCATTCGGATTGCGCCGAGGGGCGGACAATAAAGAACATACACTGCGGGCTGCTTTAAACGCCGACAAATTATAATGCAGTTTCGGCCATTACGCGATCGAATGACCGAGCGAAATGGTGACGTATAGAATATGCTGCGTAATATCTCCTAGTGGGTATTATTGGAGGCTGGTGATTGGCTGCATATATATCGGCATATATATATATATATATATATATATATATATATATATATACAATAAACAATTGGGAATAATGAAGTCCAGTTGTTATTATTGATCTAGGCCGACATAGGTTATATTTTTTATGGGTCGTGATTTTTCGTCGTGTCTAGACAACGGTTTTGAAGTTATAATGTGCGTTTGTGTCGCCCATTTCTGGCCCTGAAGATCTGACGGTTGATAAAATGATTCATTGATAAAAAAAAATCTACCAGGAGAGATGTCACTACAGAAGTTTGGAAATTTAGAATTTAACACCAGTCTGACTTGGAGTTCCAATGCTATTGATGGAGATTCTTATACTTTTTTTTAGTTTTCATATGACCCCTCAAAGGGTGTTTCATCTTTGACTTCGCTTCGTTATCTTTGGAGGTCGCTTGGTCCATTTAACCTACCGTGTGCAAAAAAATGGCCGTAAAACATCAATCGTCATCATCATCTTCTCTCTCTCTCTCTCCACACACACACACACACACACACACCTCTCTCTCTCTCTCTCTCTCCAATCGACCTCAAATGAAGAAATGTCACAAGCCTATATGGCAGTATGATTCGGGTATTAGAATATCGTCGATGTATGTACAAGAACAGGCATTAAACAAACTCGTATAATAACCCGTCGTTGTTTTATAATCAGATTTATGCACAGAGTCGTCTAAATATGTGAAAACCAATATCCGGAGGCAAAAAATGGCGAAGCGAAAGATGACATATCCTTGAGGCGTGGCCTGCCCGTAATATGAACACTGGTCTTGGGAGTCTGAGGTTAACCACGCTGTCAACTGATGATGATGTTGATGACGCTGTTGATGATAATGATGATGATGATATAGACTTAATAAAACGCTCATCTTAGTAAGTATCGGTCACACTTGCTGTACAGTGTATTAGGTCACGGAGATGCCGAACGTTGATTCGATTGGAGTTGAGTTGACGTATTAACCGCGGGGCTGGTTACACTTGTGGGACATACGACCGAGGGGCGACTCCCCAGGTAAACATCCCTGAAACACAGCTGTGAGTCGGATTCGAACGCACAATCTGGATGTTTGCAGCGCAGCGCTCTATTCACAAATTCTGGTACGGGTAGGATTCGAACCCTGAACTATCTCTCTCTCTCTCTCTCTCTCTCTCTATATATATATATATATATATATATATATGTGCGCGCGCGCGCGTGAGGGCGCGCGTGCGTGTGTGTGTGTTTATGTGTTTGTATATGTGTGTGTACGTGTTTATATGCGTTTGAGTGTGTGTATGTATATGTATGTTTCTATGTGTTTGAGTGAATGTGTGCGTGCGTGCGTGCGTGTGTACGTACGCGCATACGTACGTGTGTGCGTGCATGTATGTATATGCATGTGTGCATGGGTCGAGGTGTCTATCTACCTGACAATCTAGCCATCTATCTCATCCCGTTTGTGTTCTCGGCAGTTTGTCTTCAGCCGATAAACAGCTCAGATGACGTACCCATGCCGTACCCTGCCGTACATATCACGAGACGCCTCGCATATCAACAAATCGACCATACACACACCGAATTACGACCGATAAGCGGATATATTGATATATCCGTTCGTCTAAACACCGCCTGGTAACAAGCCATATTATTATTATTGTCGATCACCAATTTGGCGAGCCGCCTCAGTTTGGACGAAGCCCGAGAAACAGAGATCGATTTTTCCGGGCAAAACCTTAATCGGAAAGCTAAACGCTGCCAGTAAACGCCACATCAAAGGGGCGATTCGACCCAACTGGCGGATTTTTATGGTTATTAGTAACGCAGGCGAGGTTTGTGTCGGTGAAAAGTGGATACCCGACCGGTTATGCTAAATGGCGGGTCTGCCGCGGACGACGTGTTGAGCGGAGAGAAGGTGGTAGATGTTTGTCTGTATACCGGGATGAGTCGGGTAATGGCGTCTCTATCTAGTCATAACATCGTTATCACAGCAGATCATCAGGCGCAGATGGTAAGATGATGATGATGATGATGGTATCATCTATCAAAACTGCAAAATGGCCATCGCTCGGGTGTGTAAAAGATAAAAAAATAAACCAGATGGTGTCATTGTCTCTCTTAAGTGGCAAGTTTGCATTGAGCTTGCATGGCGCGTATTATATAGGAAAGCGGATTATCTGTGAGAGGGCGGGCACAGGCGGGCGCGCGCGCTCACGCACACATATACGCACACACACAGACACAGAGAGAGAGAGAGAGAGAGAGAGAGGGGGGAGAGATATTCAACTAAATTTTCATTGGTATACAAATAAGTGGTTTCTAAGGCAAATCGACTTACTACGAGGACCCACCAGCCACTATATTCATCTTGAATAATCGGGTGTGTGGCAGGGATCGAACCGAGATGCTCCCAATTTGTACTGAAATACATTACGAGCACTTCCTTGGTCGAGTGGTTAGAGTACTGTACAATAAACGTCTAAGTCAGGGTTCGAATCGGATCAGCTAACTGTTTGTGAGAAGATGTTTCCCTAACGAGTCGCTGAACACACACACACACACACACACACACACACACACACACACACACACACACACACACACACACACGTGCATATACATAATAAATGCCTGTGCACACATACACGCACACATTTATATGTACGCACTACGAACGTACGAGTACTGTCTTTTTGGAGTGTGGGGGTATACAATTAATCCATTAAGTCGAGTGATCGTGGGAAAGGTTCTACCGGAACATAAAATATGTCCTACAGTTGAATGGTGGTTGTTTTTAAAGATGAGTGACGTTTCCTATACCAAACTCTACACAATAATAAAGACTGTCATAGCGGTGATGCTGCCATTACGTTTTCCTATGTATACATTATTCAAAGCAGCCGATTTACGGTAACACGCTCCCCTCGAAATCAAAACAACAAACATCCGATAGCCACTGGATGTCGAACCCGAGGCATTGCAAATAACCGCCCGCATCTTTTAAACCATAATTACCTTCCCAGGAATTATTCAGCGAATATAAAAATAAAATTGAAAGAGGAAAAAGTGATCGAAATAAAAGGGTACGAATTCGGAAACGAATTCGTCCGAAACGGGACGAGGAAGCAGAATACACGGGGACGAATTTAATAAGCGGCGGCGTATTGGATTATGGCTAACCTGAAAGGGAACAATCGGCCACAAAAGAACTCGTCCCAAACGCCATTTTCATCGGCACCGCGGTCCTCCGCGGGTTAAGGATCGGTGCAAAATAATGAAGAATGACGTAAAATAAAGAGCCCCCCCCCTCTCTCACTCACTCTCTCTTTCTGAGGTAGGCGAATTCTTCGTACTTATTCCATTGGTGGCCGGGAAGGGTTCTTTTCGGCCGGCGTAATGTCGGGCACGAAGCGACCGCCACTTAACGATTCAATTATACCGAAGCGAGGCAGCCGACGATAGACGGGATACGGCCGTGTCGTAACCAGCTCCGGGATTTGGTCGGAAAGCGTCCGACTGATCCAGACGCGACGTCTATAGGGTCCGGTTTCTGGACGTTGGCGTCTGGTCTCTTGTCATTTTGAGGATTCTCATTATTATGACAAATTTGGAGCAAATGTAGGTCATCCTGCCTTTCTTTGTCCTGAAACCTGTTTTTAATGAAGCGAAAGATGAAATACCCATCAGACATATAGCTAGGTGGTGATTCGAACCCGGTGCTACAGTTCTGTGTCCAATTTCAACGATTGAATATATCTGGCAATCGGTCAATGACGTCAACCGGAGATTACGATTTCGGGTCAACTCACTCGCTCACTGCGTGACACCACTCACTCAAACACACACACACACACACACACACACACACACACACACACACATTCACTCACACACACCTATGCGCGAACATACACATGCATAGAACGAGCTACATGCATAGTCTGAATATGAACAATTCCTTCTCAGGTATAGTCCCTTGTATTCAAGATTCTCGATTCTCTGTGCCAGCGCCTTTTAACATGTTGATAAACCACACAAACCACACACACACACACGCATACACGCATACACGCACAGCACGAGAATATGACCGACAAAAACGTCCACGTTTCCCAACAAAGAGGATTACGTTCGTCTCGTAAACAGTCTCGGTTTCCATAGCAACATATCAATTACGCGGCGAAAACAACCCAGCCTTAAAAAACAATCCGCAGCGCATGCGCTCCGACGGATAGGTAACCAACCGGCCTTAGGTAAACTATTGCCCTTAAAATTCCGCACGCTGCAGTGAAAATGGGCCAGTAATGCAATAAACAGCCTACAGGTGTAAGAAAATGGCGACAAAACTGAAAAACAATGTCGGGCGCGTGTGTGTGTGTGTGTTCATTGGGGGGGGGGGGGATTTTCTGTCTAACCAGGATCTACTTCTGCCAAGAAATACGCAAGAATGAGAACCTTCTTGGCTGAGTGCAGTAAAGTGTTGCATTGGAGACTCGTGGGTTCTGAGCTCGAATTTGCCAACCTGCTGCTGGATGCGCTACACTCGAGCCAACATGGTTGAGGTGATAGACATCAAACGCTAAATCGGATATACCACCTGTGGGGTGGTTCATCCATCAATAAAAGGCTTCGGCGCGATCATCTCATTTCCGTATGGATGATGCCGTTGGCCAAATAGTGGCTAAACAAGCTCATTAACTCACTCGTTCACTCACTCACCCATTAATTTCCTCGCCCAATCAGTAACCGACTCACTTATTCACTCACCCACCCGCCGATTCACTCACTAAACAAAGCTGTGAATCGTGTTGGCCCTGTCAGTACAGTAGTAAATCCGAAACTGAGAGGTATTAGGTTCGATTCCAACAACAGGCTATAGATGTTTTTCGCGTATTCACTGTTTGACCCATAAATGGGTAGAAAGGGTTAGAAGCAATATACTATCCGGGAGTTAGAGAACGGTGATGGATTGTACGGGTCAAATACATTGACAGCAACAACAATACAACGATGACGACGCTCATCATTATCATCTTCATCGTCAACGCCGTTATCTTAATCAACGTGTAGCAACAAACGGGAAAAAAGGTTAATGCGGCTTTGCATAAATATATAATCCGGAAAAGCTCCGATTCGCCACGCGCATGCGCCATACCGAATACCGTCGCCGCATCGTGCCCAGGCCGGGAGCCACCATTTCCCGTTTCACGCCGCGATATTAATTAGAAATTGTCGGCTTCGTGATGAACAATAAATGAGCGTGTACGGCGCCCGTCCAGCCCCATAATGGAAATATAATACGGAACTGATTAATACGCCAGAGAGCGCCACCACACGTGTCTCGGTAGACTGTTCGGCAGCCGCCACCTTCTGCGTCTGAGCACCGGGTTTGGTGGTGGTGCCGGTGTTTTTGCTCCGTCCAAGAAAACCGCAGTTGCCAACATCCGCTTTTTACGCATCCATTAGCGTTCGGGAGAGGAATTCCAGGTTCTGGGAGGAGTAAATGAAGAGTTGGCGAACATTCGAACGTGGGGCCGTGAGCGGGGTAATATTAATCGAGTGATAAAAATGGCGGCACTTTATTATTTGTTTGTAAAGCCGACTGGGTTGTTGCTGGTCTAGTAATGGTGGTAGGCGTTTTTGTTTATTTTTAAATGTGCTTCGACATCTCGATTTTCTTCTTTTCCTTACTTGGATAATAATACGTAGAGGGGACACACAAACCGCCGTGTACGCAGCCATCTACTCGCGCGCAATAACACAAGCACGTGCGATCGCGCGCGTGCGCTCATACACGTATACGTCGCACGTCTCATTGGGATTTCTCAGCATAGAAAAAAAACTCGCTGCTTTCGATTCATTTCCCTGATGAATCGTGCAGAGATTGTATTTGTAGTTCTCCGTGTCAGTGTCTTCTCTTACCTTGCTAGCACGTGCGTGTATGACCACACGCAGCCCCCTCCCCCCAGAGAGAGAGAGAGAGAGAGAGAGAGAGAGAATGTCTACCATATTGTACTAGCATATTAAGGAACACAGCCCCCAGGCAACCTTCCTCGCAAAACATCATCAGCAGACCAAGAAGCGGCCACAGACTTCCGCCGATCTGCCGATCTACGGATCCATTGAGAAGATCCTACTACGGAAAGGCGACAAAAATCCCGACAACTGCCGGCAGGAATCAGGATAAATTAATTTATCTAGTCCAATCGCCAGGTGAACGAATTCAAGCCTGATTATTCCTGTCACGTGTCTACGGTCCAGTCAACGCAATCCAGGGGGAATCGCTGCTCTAAATTGGATTGTCGATGCTGGCTACTGTTCCCAGAATTACGTGGGAATGGATGGGCGCCGTTATGGGATGTATGTATTTGGTCGATTTTAAGCCGCAAATTTCCTAGTCCTGTCATATACCAGTGTTTGGTGTACCCTGTACGGTTCATTCATGGTTTCTTCGTGCTTTGCACACGAGAGGATAAATGGGCCGAGTGACTTCTAAAAGTAATGAGGCGAAAAGAGTAATGAAACACCCTTCAGTCAAAGCCCAGTCGGGGTTTCAACATCAATGGTAGAGGTCTATGGCCAGCCGTGATACCAGTTATGCCACGGAGATATCCCACCAGTAGATTAATGGCTCTGTTTGTATATTGCCTGTGGTGTTATATATATATATATATATATATATATATATATAGAGAGAGAGAGAGAGAGAGACGGGGGGAGGGATAACTGCTACGCAGTAAATTCCTGTATATAAAGCCATTCATATAGATATAGCTAAGGTCGCAACTTTTCCAGGTGGCTGACCACGTTAAATGGCGCTGCCGTCTCAAATGAATTATTTAAAATAAAGGGGGATGTTAAAGACCCCCTGAGCACGTAAAACACTCTGACAGTGACCACCCTCAGGGTATTTAGGCTCCATCTTTCCGTACTGCTCCCATGTGAGTGGAAAGGGAGGAGGTTCCTCAACCACTCCAACATAGAGGATGTGCCGAATAAGCGACAACCTGGGTGTGGATTCTCCCCGAAAAACAAAACATATAGCTAACCTTATACACATATGCCTAAGTTCAAGTAAACGCTAAACAGCAGCCCTAAAATGGTCGTTTTCTGACTTACTAATAATCCGAATGTCAACATCGGGCACTTCAGGTTAGGTTCAGTCGACCAGGAAAGTAGATACCCGTAAAAATAAAAACCCCATCAACGTTACCGAGTAATATCTGCAATATAGCCGCCATAAGGCCGAATAATGGCTGCTCCTGTAAGAAAATCCAAAATAGCCAGTCTCCGATTTCGAACTGCGCACCTCACCGATTTCCATGCCCCTGATGTACGACGGAGCCACACATACATACATACATACACGCACGCACACACGCGCGCATGCGCAGACCATAAACTAGCGTCCGACGCCGACCAATGAGAAGACAGAAGGAGCGAGTCGCGGAGATGACGTCGTTGAAGCGCAGCCCCCCTGAGGTCCCCGCAGATTCGAAAGATGGGGGACGTGACGCTTATCGCTAATGGCCGTCCCGCAGCACCGTAAATTTCTTGTCGGCCGCTAGGGACGCTGCGATCGTTCCCGACGACGTTGACAGAACACGGGCCCAGCCTATAAGTGGAGTGTGGGCATAAAATCGACGATTATGATCCCCTCGGAAAGAGACGACGATGACGCCGACGATGCTTCAAAGGAGATAATGACCGTCGGATGGCCCCGACTATCCGGTCGAGGCAAGAATGTAAATAACCGCCGGTTTGAGGGGGGGGGTGAGGCTACCCGAAGGCGACGATTGGGGGGGGAATGCATTAATTTTGCGAATTGTTTCCGATTACGGGTTTTTCTTTGTTGTTGTTGTTGTTGTTGTTTGTTGTTGTTGTTTGTTGTTCTAGGCGGGGAGGGGTGGTATCGATCAAGTGGAGTTTGTTATCTGTGCGGGTTACGATTATTATTTGTGTATTGCCATCGATGGTTATGGTCGAGTGATTTAGAACAATAACGGTATACAGTGTTATAGGGCAGCTTACTGCCGCACTCACTCACTCACTCACTCACTCACTCACTCACTCACTCACTCACTCACTCACTCACTCAC
>JAODUP010000400.1:325000-373804 GCA_025642065.1 Paralvinella palmiformis
AATGTTAGACGTTTGTTCGTGATATTTATTCGATAGTACATAGTTGGTGAATAACACTCATTTACAGCAGTTGGTCTTCGGTATTCACAGAACAGTACATACGTCATCAAGACCATTCATTTATCAAGGCAGATATTGCAACTTTAGTATTCAGGAAGCGTCACACTCATTTTCGATGGTATTCACATAGGACGCTATTGGTATTCAGAAATTGTTTCTTTTATTCCCTCGAGAAATTGAAAAGGGTTTCCATTTAATTGTTATTCACACCCAGACAACATTATTCATATAAACGCACGCACACACGCACGCACACACACGCACACTAACGCACGGATACACACATAAACGCATCAAATACGCACACAAGCACACACACGTACGGACACACATATACACTCACCACACACACATACATATACATATACACACATACACACATATACACACACACGCGTCTGTATGCACAAACACACACACGCACGCACGCTACACACGCACACACACACGCACACACACACACACACACACACACACACACACACACTGACTGCTAAAACACATACTGATAAGCCGGGAGTTTGCATTCTATATTTGTCATTCTCTAGACCAGTGCTTTTTCATGTCCTCCCGCTTCACACACACACATACACAGGGAATGATATTCATAGTCCACCAAGCAATCAGTCATAAATATTCATAAGTCGCCCGGACCACAATTAAAAAGAAGACATCTCGTTGACAAATGACGTTTTACTGACATCGACAAAAACTGTCAGCCAATTGCCAAATTACTTGCCATTATGCAATCAAGGCCATTATGTAGCTAATAGTGTATGATGACTGGCGTGTTCTATATTTATCCGAATTCTGACAAGATTTCTTATCTGGGGAATTATCCGTCAGAGAATTCTCATTTGTATTTATGTAGGAAATTCCATGCGCTTTATTCGAAATCGAACTCGTCGGCTTCGATATAAGCCGTATGGGAAATATGTACGTGGTATAACGTTGTTGCCGGTGTGCGGGTATTGTGAAGCACTTCGAACTAAATGCGAATCTAAATAGGTTTCGACGAATTATCCGTACTTTTCGGTATTTTTTTTGTTATACTATCGCGTATTGCACTTATTCGTTTGGAAATATCTAAGAAGTTTCAAGCGCAGCTTTACCCAGGGAGTGTTCTATTAGTGAGGATCTTATGAAGTTCTGACATTACCTTCCTTGTCCAAGTCTTTAACAATGCAGTTAAAGGTTATGTAAGGGTCATAAGTGGATCGAATGCTGAATCTTCTGATATGCGCTGACAAACTCTGCCAACTCGGCTATCATGTACAGCGTTCTCGTGACGGATACCATTTAGATTTTATTCTAATAGTTTGGAGACAATGCGTTACCCTGGTAACCAATATACAAATGTTACTCATGATGGGATCTCTACATATGACGGTTAACTTAGTTTACATACACACGGGAGAACCCATCTCTGTGAGTACCCATCTTTTGAATATCTCAAAGGTACATTTTCCCAGTTAGGGATGGGCTAGAAGTCTAATGTTTACGGAATATTCGAATTAGGAGGCTGTTTATATTTCATCAACGAAGTGACATGGCTAAGAGTAAGAGATGCTGTGATCAGCTGATTTAAAACCTCTGGCAAAAATCTGGAAACCTGCCTTATTAGACCACCCGCGTATAAATAACACGTGACGGTAGATTTTGCCGTATTGCAAAAACTGACGTATGAAAACCCATTTAAGTGGTCTTTCAACCGAGGATGTCTCCCCGGAAATACCCTACGTCCTTGTTATCATAGAAGACTAGTTTATTGAATGGAAATCAATTTTAATTGCGTGTTAAATGAGACAATAGTAGCATCAGGGATAAACCAACTCAGCTTATCACTGTCAATGTATTCACTGTATAATAAAATGGACAGGATACTAATCACGCATGCGCCCGAACAATTGTCAACAATGGGTCACACGGAACAGAAAACCTCAACTTCGGATGAGTCCGCTCATTTATGCCTCTCACCTCACATTTAAATAATAGAGTTAAGTATTTGCGATGACAGACTTACCGCGAGCGAGCGTCAAATGCATCAGCAATGGCGACGCAAACAAACGACAAGGAAGGATGACAATTGTCGATGAGCGATTTAGCGTTTCGGGACTTCCTGCCGACAGGACTTCCTGTCAATATTTCCACTACGACGATCGCTCGTCCCTTCGTAATCCTCGAAGCTCGACTTCGACGAGAACCGACACACCTCCCACTGCTCAGCAGCCTGGACGCACGCCGAGCGAGACGCGTGGCGACATCTGTCGACTGTTAGGGAAAGCACCCGGTCAATGGATGCGCGTCGGTGAGCGGGTCCAGTCCGGATGCGGCGAATCCTTCTTCAACAGAAAATCTCCCGCCACCATCTTTATCTGGCGACTGTCATTTTCTTATCTAAGCGGCCGATGACTGCTTTTGGTCAAAAACCCGATAACAGTCAGAGCGAAAATTATGGGAAACAGTCGCTGTGCCACAGTCCTCCCGGGGGGATTGGGGAGTTGTTTAGCTTAAATACCGACCAAGTCTTCCGATACTGGCCAGTCGGGCATTAATTCACATCCGGTGTTAGTCGGGGCCAGTGCCGCGAGATGCGGCCGGAGTGTGTGAATGGGGTGGTTGGGTGTTCGGCGGTCGGGATGCTGCCCGCCAACCCACCCCACACGCCTCTTGGGAGGGGGGGGGGGAGATGAATACGGATGACCCGCGTTGGTAGGCGCCAGATAATATCGCTTCATTTATTGATATAAATAATGATCCGGGGCGCAATCCGGACGTAGATCTGGCTGAAATACGGGACGATTTCTGGATCAGTCATGAATCCCGCCGCCATAACGCCCTGTTTGTTTGTTTATTTGTTTATTTACAACTTAGAGCGTGTGTCTTCGCACATTAACGCCCTATTGTGTGAGTAAGCTCAGTAGTTAGAACACTGTGCTTAAAATTTCCAGGTTGCGAGTTCGAATCCGACTCATACCTGGGTTTGGAGGATGTTTCCCAGTGAGTTCGTTGCTCCCTGACTATAAGTGTGACCAACGCCTAAGACCCGAAGTTAAATAAACCTGTCACTTAGTCACTCACTCTTGCTTTAGTAATGTTTGTGCACGTGTTTAGATCCCAATAATAATAATAATAATAATAATAATAACAATAATAATAACAATAATAATAATGCCCACCCTTATCAATTGGACCCATTCTGAGGTAGTAGATGGTGAAATCTTAATAGGAGGTAATTGAAACTTATTGGTTACGTTGAAGAATGAATATCATTTATAGGAAGAAAAAAACCCACATAAATCACACTTCTAATCTTATTTAACAACCGGTTCCATAAATTTGAACAAGAGATACGCCGTGGCCAAAATCCTGCGGGCGGTTGACCAGAGAAGCCTGACAGCCGGGCTTCTACGCCACGTCAGATAGGCCAGGAGGGTGTTTCATCCGCACGAAAGTGTCCATAGACTATCTTAATTATTATTTTTTTAAATTGCTCACATAAACCGGGACATGAAGGATTACCAACCGAAATGCCACCGAATTTGTAGGAGAAAAGTTCGAGAAAGAAGACAACCCTCGCCACCCGGGGTCTCGACTAAACACCACAACGACTACGCCTCACAATGGACGTCCGAAACCAATGCGAACGCGCCGAAAATGCGGTCAACTCCATTTCCGTTCAATAACCGCCGTTCATAAATCGCGTTATTATTGATACGTCGCGATCTGCGGTCGTACGATCGTAAATTCAGCGCCCCGAGAGGCATCCGCTGACAGCGCGGACAAAAACACTGGCCCTAGTAAATCATCGTCGGTTCTCTCGCGTCGTGAGCGGCTCGAGTCGGGGAAAAACTAGCCAATAACCGAACTAAATTAAACGTGACGTCATTTAGATGGAATTCGTTGCATTATAGCAGCTGCCAAAATGATTATTTGTTGCTCTTGATTAATGTCCGAACGGGAAACACTTGTTAGTTTATTGGCCGGCGGCGGGGGTACTAGGCGTGCGTGTGTGTGTGCGTGTGTGCGTGCGTGTGTGGTAAAATTGCTAATTGTGTGGACATCCCCTTGTCATTTTCTCTCTCTCTCACGCACGCACGCACGCACACTCACATTCACACGCACACTCACATACACGGCACACACGCACCCCCACATATACACAACATCAGGATGCATGAACTAAATAGAATATATATATATTATATATATATATATATATATAGAGAGAGAGAGAGAGAGAGGAGGGGGGAGAAAAAGGGAGGATGGATTAGGGAGACAGGGAGAGGGAGAGACTAGATGCATGCAATGTTCTAAACACTGCATTATGGGAGCTCATTAAGAGAGAGAGAGGGGGGGGAGGGGAGGGTGGATGCGCCCGTCATATTAATTATTAGCCACAGACTGAATAGAAAACAAGGAAAGGCGACTAATATTTAAAACCGAAATGAAATATGAATCAGTCGGCAAATAACACTCCAGAACAGCCCCCCCCCCCCCAATAACAGGACCACCAAATAAAAAAACCGGTTATTCGCAATAAAATAACGGCGGAGCGCCATAAATCCGGCCGGTATGTCTGTTATTCGCTAAGTGTTATTGTTGTTATTCGGGGCTCATCAGGGCTGCTATGGGAAAGTGATTTCCTTCGCCGACGTGCGAAATATTTTATGAACGCCATCGTCGTCGTCCGTCAAACGGATATGGCCAATCAAGTTAATTAATGTCCCGACCGTACGATCGTAATTACCGATGGCTAATATTACGTATGGTGCAGTCCATTTGCCGGTTAATCCGAAACCGGTTTACTCGAAGATAAGCGTAGTTCGTCTATGAATGATGAAGCCTGTCTGGTAATGGTGTCGGTAACTCATCCTTCCCCCACATCGCGCTCTACCAGGGGCGCCCCCTTGGTCTAACTGGTAGCGTGTTGGACCACAGATCGCTACCACCCGAGTTCGAGGTCATCATCATCATTATCATCATCATCATCATCTCTATCATGCTACTATTCCGATCTAGTTCCGAATAAATGTCAATAAGTAATCGACCCCCCCCCCAATATCACCCTCTACTGTATCCCCCCCCCAGGACCTAGTTCAGACTAAATGCTAACAACAAAACAAATTAAACTAACATCTAATCAAGATTACTCATCGGGTCTGCTTTACTTCGCTATACGCGAACATTTCCTATAATTTCCGGCCGGTTATAACGAATGCGGCAGTTATCTAGTTAAAGCGCCCTACCCGGAGACTCGCCAGCCAACTGTTGGCCTTCACACGGTCACGGTTAATGGGCCAGGTCAGAGGTCAAACGGCAATTTGCAGGCGAACGGCTCGGCCGACGTGCGTCCGGATAATTTGGTGCGGCGACGAAAAAGATGTAATTTTCAGACCGGTCCTCCGCGGTAGAGAGATGCCCCCTACCGGCTGCTAATAGAAACTAAAACGAACAATAATCGACCAGACACGAAGGCTACTAGAAGCTTTCGTGATTCACGTCCCGGCAAGAACGCAAGTACGCGCAAACAACTCCCACGCACAACAACATGCGCATGCGCACGCGGGTCGACAGCAGTCAGTCAATTACCGAACCTGGCCATGTTAAAACTTACATATTACTCTTTTACGGCCACTTTTATGCGCCTCGTTGATGACCATGATGATGGTTGATGGTTTACGGCCACTTCGGTGCACATAGTAGGCTAAATGGGCCGAGGGATCTCTGAAGGTAATGAAGCGAAGTGGAAGATGAAACACCCTTTAGATATGCCCACGCCGAGATTCGAACTCAGCCGGTAGTAGTGATCTGTGGTCCAACGCGCTACCGACTAGACCACGAACGGCCAGCCAATGTTAATGAGGCTAAACTGAAAGATGAAACACCCCTCTCACATAGCCCAGTCGGGGTTTATACCCAGGTGCTATAGATCTGTGGCCAACGGAGCTATCAGTCAGGCCATGGCATACACAGTGAGGAACGCACCTACCTGCTGTAGTTGGTCGGCTCATTTCGAACGCGGCTCCATTCTCCGTCTGTTGACGCCATAACAAATTCCAGTCTAATAGTTTTCATTAGTCGTACGCTCGTGTAATCCTAATTTGTCAACATCAGACCCTCGATAGATCGTTCCCGTCGGAAAAGCGGATATTTCGTCGGCATTACGTCATCGTTATAGCCAATTCCGAGTCTCGTCTCGTCGTCAAAGCCAATTCCGCCGACCGAGACATCTGAAATGGGAAAGGAAAACTTTTCGCTGTGACTGACTTAAGAAATGATTCATCCAATCTAATTACTGACTGAAATTTATTCCCAACCGATGTGACGGTCGAGGATGGGACGGTGTTTTGTCGGTGACGAACTGACCAGATACCTCGTCCCTTAGTTAATCTAATATTTGTCCTTCGCGATAGACTGTCTCTTTTGATTGGCGTTCGTGAGTCACACGAAATGCGCGTCGAACCTGGAGATTATAATAAGGAAGGTTCCTGGTTCGAATCCGCAGACAAGCTGATGGTGTTGCTGGCGACATTTGGCTGAGTACCTAGATGGATGAGCTGGATCTATTTAGCATGCAAGTAGATGCCTTCCAGTTTTATAGTAGTATCCTCCCGTGGTAGTTGACGACGTTATTGATTTGTCTTGGTTGATGATCCAGATGATAATGCGTTAAAGGTTTAGCACAGAAACACCGGGCTACTAGGACCGTAAGCAATTGCAACTGTAATGCAGACTGCAATCCAGCACTTAGAAGAGAACAATGCAGTTGTAGTTACTTTGTACCAGCCTCTATATTAGTACTTAATCCAAACTTAATTAATAACACAAGCCATTGACCCGAAAGAAAACTAGACCGTGCTCGTACGCCGGTTGGGGCAAAAAGGAGAGCAGACTGCTAAAATCAGGTTTATAAAGATGGTGAATTCTTGTTGTGTGGAAGTAATACAAAACGAACACCTTTTCATCCGTAAGGAACGCATTTAAAATGGCTGTTAATGCGTTTTGTTGAGGGTAATTAAGCTTAACTATTATTATATTTAGCCTATTCTACAACCCCGGCCCGTCTCAGGCGTTTGATCCCAACTAAACTAGATCTACTGATTTGCATAAAACGACATTTATATATTTGATGGCATATAATAGGACAGGAGTAATACAGATTGTCTGCACGCACAAAATTATAATGCACACATCACAATAAATATCCGTATTCGTAGGTTCAAAACTCGAAGCGCAGCCGCTTCAACGTTGCTTTTTGCCCCTACCGGAAGTCGGCGCTGTTTGGTCATGGCGGCCAAATCAAACACCACTGAGTGCTCGGTCTAGTTTTCTTTCAGGTCAATGACACAAGCCGTAGTTGCACCCTGTATTTGTACGTGATGACAACGATTAAGGAAAGTTCACCGAATACTGCTCCATTTAACACCATGATGATGAAGATTGGTGTTTTGCGGCCACTTTTGTGCACGAGGTAGGTTAAATGGGCAAAGATGAAACACCCTTCAAATATGCCCAGGCCGAGTACGGGTACTAGTGCTCTGCGATCCAACACGCTATTTAACACTATATGAGTAAAGATGTTGGACAATCTCTATCGTGGCATTGTATCGCGGGAGGGGGAGGGGGGAGAGAGTTATTTTTGTCTATTTTGTCAAGATAAAGGTATGGTTTCTCTTCTTAATATGTCATCTATTTATAAATCTTTTAGAATTAGTTTCCCTAACGAAGTATTTTGTCATAACTCACCCGTATCTTTGAAATGCCATTTTATATTATATGATGCTGGGTTATGTTCCACAATGTTAGGCTACATTATGTTATGTTATGTTGATGATGATGATGATGATGATGATGATTGATGGTTTACGGCCACTTTTGTGCACCTGGTAGGCTAAATGGGCCGATCGACCTCTAAGTCAAAGATACGCCCACGCCGAGATTCGAACACGGGTGGTTGTGATGTGTGATCCAACTGTTACATTATATTATATTGCATTGAATTGCATTGCATTGCATTACGTTACGTTACGTTACGTTACGTTACGTTATATTATGTTATGTTATGTTATGTTATGTTATATTATGTCATTTAACATCATATGCCTTAGAATTCTGCTCATTAGCTATTGTCCATAAGAGAATCCGTACTCTCTGCTAAAATGGCGTTCATATTTAACATAATGGCTAAAGGACGGTACTATAAACATGACGGTCGTGCTTGAAACCTGATCAAGTTATTTGTGTGTTATCGTGTATTTAACAAGGGAAAGGCCATACGGGGAAAATGCCACAAACCTGAACAAAATCGATCATTCATTCATCCATTCAGTCAGTTTGATTTTCTGTTGGAACAAACCGAATTAAAAACCCCCTTCAGTGTTAGGTCTGATTGGCGTGAATGAAAGGACAACAAAACGCAACAAAACGCAACGAAATACGACAAATAAGAAGAACAACAGTAAACCTTTCAACACCCATGCCCGTCAGGAACATAGTGTTTCAATCTGACTATCAGCGCTGTCAGGATGTGACGCAAACGTTCAAAAACAAAATTGAATGTGGAGCATGAATATTGGCTAATATAATAATTATTACTGCGCGTTTAGGCTAAAACTCGAAACGGATGTGACTGCACGTGGGTGCTGAGCGTGGGGTCTGTGTTTGAGCCACGCCACCATAGCACGATGTCGGGACAAAGGAGACGCTGCGCAGTATACGGAAGAAAGTCGGCGTCATTAGTCGATGGCAACAGGAGGAGATAAGATGGCGACCCGGATGCCATCTGCCGCGCGCAACAACGTAAATGTTGCCATGACGACGTTCGTTGAACAGGATAGTCGATTTCTGACGAGCACAGATCTGCTGGGATCGCGACACGTATAGCAGGCTATAATATAGACTAACATAGTATAACAGCAGTAGTAGCAGCCGCAGGCGAGTAGCAGTCAATACAACGAAACCCACAAACGTATCTTAATATTAAAATTGTTTGTTTTGATTTTTGGCTGTCCTTTTCATCTCATGATAACAACAAAAAGGCAAGTATAAAGTAAAGGGTTGATGACAACACGCGCGCGCGCATACATATACAAAGCCACACACACACACACACACACACACAGTTAAATATATTTCTTTCATTTTGTCCATTTTCTTTTAAAAAAATCACATAAACGACAGCTAATGCACATAAGAAAGACAACAACATCCACATATCCATGTCTCGAACCGGATTAGAATTCGGAACGAAGCTAATCGACTTTGTACGGTTCCGTGTACACAGACCCGCATCAGACACGAATAGCGAGTGATATACACACGTACAGAATACAAGCCATTAACAAAGCGGCAAACATCGAGCTTAACTACGTAACAAGCGGCCTTCAAGAGGCTTTAAAACTGTAAAGGTCGTGCCGAGGCAACCTAGAGCGGCACTTAACCCGCGCCATTAACGCTTCTTTAATGGCACGGCGTTAACGACGCCGAGCCAGCCTTAAATCTAGACGGCCAGGTCTTAAAGTCAATACGGCTGCAGCAACGCTGCAGAACGATTGGCACGAGCGAGCGAATGAAACACGCCGTTAGTCGAGCGAATGAAACACGCTGTTACGAGGTGTTAGCTCCCCTTTCAAATCGGAAAGTTTTCCAATCCTCAATATACCCGGATTTGCGTCGACAACAAGAGGGACTTTGGTCGTTGGTTGGCGCAAAATTGAGGGTAAAGCCAGTCTATAATGCTTATTGATTATACTTTTAAACTGGTAAATGGTTGAAAATCCTTCTATAATGACACATACTTGTGAGGGTTATTTACATTGCTCGATATCATACGCACGCACGCACGCACGTACACACACACACACACACACATTGTATGATGTAGATATATACACATATACGATGAGGCACGTTCACACACACACACACATATACACATATACGATGAGGATTTATATTTTACGGCCACTTTTGTGCACATGGTAGGCTAAATGGGCGGAACGACCTCAAAAGCTAATGAAACGAAATCGAAGATGAAACACCCTTCAGATATGCCCACGCCGAAGTTCGAACTCAGGTGCTAGTGATCTGTGGTCCAACGCGCTACCAGTTAGGCCACGGAGGCACCCCAGGCACACATTATCTCTATATCGGCCCATGTATCGTATCTATGGTTCTCTCTATCTATGTATATATATATATATATATATATATATACATATACGATAAACAGTTTGTGTGCGTTCGTGTGTGCGTGCGTGTGTGCGTGCCTGCGATTGTGACCAGTCGTATACGTACTTTTGCGAGCTAACTGAGCATTTATGCTGTAGGCTTCTATAATTACGTTTATTATTCATAAAGGCAAAATGCTTTGCCGTCTTTCGGCCAAACAAACAAACGTACATCGTAATATTCGTACATCCACAACCAGCGCAACATCGTTCTCAAATTTGCCACTAGAACGTTTCGACCCCATAAACATTACGGTACTGATGATAGATTTTAATAATCTATGATTCGTCGGAGTTAATGGCGCCGCGACAAAAACGCCAGACTTCGAACAATGGACGTCATCCCTCGCCCGGAAAAAAATTGGGGGAAAACCTGCTGCCTCACACTTCCAATCTCGCCCCGGTATTTCGAGCCACTCTTCAAGAGTGTGGTAATTAGGTTATGTTTGCCGAAGGATCTTTTTTTGCCGAGTGTAGATCGAATTACACCGTCGGCACTAACCAAATGTTCAGATCTCAGAACATCGATTAATAAAAGCCGAACCGGCACCAAAAAAAACGAATGGATCATAATGACTTCTCGGCTCGAGAGCGAGCTATATAAAAGTAGCCCAGATGGCCGACCGGAATTTGAGACAACCCCAGCATGAAAAGTAAATCTCGGCGCATTATGTCCCCGCAATGTTCGGTAACTGTATACCGCCCACTTCTAATGGGGTCAGGCCGAGACGGAGTCGCTGATTGGTCCAAATTGGAACGGTGCGACCTATAAAAAAATTCGAAACTGCTTTGTCCCAGACTCGAAACGTGTTACGTCCAGCGTTTCATTGCCAGCAAATTCGTGTCATTCATCCATTTTATTATCAACTAAAATATATTCCCAATGTTGCCTTTTGCCCGTGCAGTATTTCATCCTTCAGTAAAAGATGTTCACAGAGAATAGTAAAAACCTGTGATAATATCATACAAGATCCATCAGGCGGAAATACTTAGATTGACGACATTTCACCTTAAGGCTGGCAGTTGGCCATACTTGGCTAGCTATGAATATATATGAATAAGCGGGTGCGCGCGCGCCTGTGTGTGTGCATGTGCGTGCGTATGCATGTTATTCCACCATCCCTCTATTATACGATTCTTACCGGGGAACCACTTCCGTTCGAAGTTCGAAGTACAAAACATCGAACAAACATCGGATCGGGACCCATCGACTTCCGCTTCCGGCGGTGTCACGACATGAAAGCAGGGGGCGCCACCACTGGTGGCCTAGACTGCGAAAAAAAAGACCAACATGGCGGACAACAAACAAATGAACGAACGGCGACCCTCCGAGCCTGATCTTCCGGTCAAGCAACCACGTGACTAAGAGTCATCTCACGTGACGCATGATGACGTGTTCCTCTTTCAAAGAATTGGCGCCATAGGAAGCGTGCCAGTCCTGTGAGAGGCTAGCTCTGAAGTAGTTTGATGTAATTACGCGGGCCCAGTTCGTCTGCTTTGTGTCTGCTGGTGGGCGGATGCGTTTTGCCAGCAGCCAGCCACGAGTGGGCATCGAACTCGAAGATCTGGTTAGAGGCCTTTTTTGGCTTTTGGGAAATGGCTTGGCGAGGTCGTGATTAGGAGGAAGGATTTTTTTCGGTGATGATTAGAGAAGAAATTGGATGACTTCTCGTTGGTGAAAAATGTCTGACGCACACGCGCCAGCCGATGAATGATTGTCTGATCGTAGACAGGCAGGCAGGCAGGCAAACAGACATGACAAGCACGGAGAAAGACAGACATACACGCTCACACAAAGAGATAGATAGATAGATAAAAGATAGATAGATAGCTAGATAGATAGATAGAGAGAGAGAGAGACAGAGAGCACGCATGCAGGAATAGGTCCAACCTGCATATTCCTTTGTACGTCTGTCTGTCTGTCTATCTATCTATCTATCTATCTATCTATCTATCTATCTATATACGTATCTAGATATCAGTCTATCTGTCTATCTATACCCTGAGCGTCTCCGTGGTCTAGCGGTGGCGTGTTGGACCACATATCACTACCACCCGTGTTCGAATCTCGCGTGGGCATATCTTTCATTTCGCCTCATTACCTTTGGAGGTCACTCGGCCCATCTAGTCTACCTTGTGCACAAAAGTGGCCGTAAAACATCAATTATCATCATCATTTTGTCTATGCCCTGAACTTATCAACAATCCTACTAGTACAGTTTATATTATACCACACTCATCTAAACATCGGACACCGACGACTCTAAATACCAGAAATAACAGCAAAAACAAGCACGAGGTAGTACACTGCATTCAAAAGTGACGCGAACTGCCGAAACGCGAACACTATAGCATCATCAGAACACGTGCCAAGACCCAATAAAGCACGCTTCATCCTCGGAGCCAGACTACCATCGCCCCTTTTATAACCGACTGGGATGAGAGAGAGAGAGATAATTAATTTTACAACCAGGTGGCCGCTTCTTCCAAGTATCGGCGAATAGCGGACTTTATGGCGTCATTAGAGCGCGCTTACAACAAATAAAGCAGACGACATCGGGGATGAGATCCGCAGTTAATAATTAAAGTACGCCAGCAACTTCGGTCCTGAAAATGGTTGCTAAAATAGCAAAATGAAATCGAGTGCCGCTTCTAAATTGAGATTTATTCACTGATTTCGAGGGACATCGTATGGTAGGCGTGAATGAGTTTTTTTATTTATTTATTAGACTTAGATGTTTTAAATAATAACATGACGTAATAGGATTATACCCAATGAGAGTTATTGAATTTGATGCCGAATCGATGGCATTCGCCGCCATCTCCTTATTGTTAGATAATCCGTGCAGGCGATAACGGCTGGCTAGGGAGTCCTTTGATTATCACTTTTAGCTCATCAAACACATTCTCGGCGCATCTCTAGGGTAAGCTGGCACCATGACAAGTAAAATTTACAACAAACGACGGCCCCTTTCGTTCTCTGTCAACATTCCACATCCCTTAAGTGAATGACTGGTTAACTGAATAAATGATTCGACCATTTCACTCATCTACCTTTACTCACTCACTCACTCACTCACTCACTCACTCACTCACTCACTCACTCACTCACTCACTCACTCACTCACCCACTCACTCACTCACTCACCACTCACCACCACCACTCACTCACTCACCACTCACTCACTCACTCACTCACTCACGCATCTTTTATGCATCAAATCCCGAATTCACTCACTCATTCACTCACTCACTCTTGTCTTTCTGTATAAAATCCTGAATGCACTCACTCACTCACTCGCTCACTCACTCACTCACTCGAAGCAGAGTATAAATTGGCTAATTTTCAGCACTATTCACAGCGCTCCTGGCGAATGCTGCTGGCTCGAGTCATTATCTTACAGTGTATATGCCGGTGAGGGTGTCGAAGTAGACAAAGAACATCGTCATTGCAGTACGAAAGACAACCAATTGGATCGTTATGTCGTCGTCCCTAACACCTGGTCTATACCCGGAACCGCCATATGGGGATGTTCTCAAAACCAAGATGTCGGACGTAGAAGTGTTTTCGTTTGGATTCTTAGAGAAATAGTTGCTTTTTACCGGTTGTGTACTTGATAAAGGATTGTTGATTTAGTGTTCAAGTGTGTTCTTTGACTGGAATGAAACTCAAAAACACAGAACGGAGCCATTAATTTATTAATTTTATCACTTTTCTATTATAACAGCTGCACCAGCAGCATTAAAAGTAGTACGCAAACCAAGGATGATGATGATGATGATGATGGAGATGATGCTGAAGGTGGCAATGGTGGAGAAGATGCTGGTTAGAGTGATATTGGCAATCATAGTTTTGAAACGGTCCCCGTCCATATTCGGCGTCCGCCATTTTAGTGGCTCTCCTCACCTGAACCTCATAAATGAGTAAAATCGGGAGACGTCTTACCAGCATGACGCTGAATCCGATACGATAATGGCCGCCATCTTGGCCAGAACAACCTCATAAACATCGACTAATTAAAGTCCAATCTCCGTCTATACCTGGCCGGGGTCAAAATGCGCACGCGTCCTTCGTGCTTCCGGTTGTCGTAATTGACGGCTGACAGCATAATTGCGAGGCTTATCTATTTGAACGAACGTGCGTCAGAATTAATTGAAGGGATCGCCGGAAAGTTGGCTTCGATAACAAGGTAAACCTCGAAAATGGCCTACCGGCAAAGCGCCCATTAATAGGCCGGAAATGGGGGGCGCATGCCCGTGTTCGCGCATGCGCAAATTCTGCCGCGCAAATATGCTTAGGAAGAATATTTTGACGCCAAATAAACACGTTTGGTGCATCCAATGATCTAAACAGCTGGCTGTTTAAATGTTTTAACTGAATGACAATTATTTGTGTTAAATGTCTGAATTTAGAGTGAACTGCGTCCAGTTCTTTGGTGACATCTTTACTTCCGGTTATCTTGCTCTCATCTTAAAACCAACAGATAGAACGATCTTAGCGTCATGTGGTTCATGAATGAGAATAGAGACCTTGAAAGAGATTATTCCATCCGAGATCACAAACAATTCCGAACAAAGGACAACAAAACAGCAGCTGCAGCTGCAACAACAACAAAACAACAATAGCAACAACAACAAAAGCAACATCCATAACAACAATAACAATAACAACGAAGCTATTAAAATAGTAAATGTATTAGTTGTATATTAAGCTGTGAATTAATGGGGACTGGATTAGTTGAGTTTCACCTTCCTGAACAGTTTGGTCTAATGTCAATGGTTGATGTGTGGGCTGATTGGTTGATATTTTCAGTGACTGGCTGGTGCGTCTTATTGGTTGATGTGTGAGCTGACTGATTGATATAGTAAGTGACTGGCTGATGTGTATGACTGGTTGATGTGTAGAATGTCTGGTTGATATGTTGAGTGACTGGCTGATGTGTTTGACTAGTTGATGTATGGGCTAATTGCTTGATATGACGCTCGATTGGGTGATGCGTGGATTGACTGATTTATATGTGGATTGATTGGTTGATGTGTCTGACTGGGTGCTGTTTGGGTGGATTGTTGGTGTGCGAGCTTATTGGTTGATGATGTGGTGAAGCATCCTCAATGGGGAATTGACAATGTAACCGGATATCATAGGTATTGTTCCAACTAGTGTACGGGACTATTTTATCGCAATAAATGAACGGCAACTTATTATGACAGGACAGCGGGATTTGTTCGTCTAAGGACTTCACCTCCTCCTGTCAATATTGACTTTCATTTTCTGACGTCATCTTCGAGTGTCCCATTTACAGGATCGTTGTTTTGCTGCGCTTTATCGCGCGTATCCGTGTAAGGTGGGTTCGAACCGGTGATATTTCGCTTTCTAGTCGGTGACTAGATACTCAAAGCGATCAGCTCTCGGACGCAAACGAAACAAAACGAACAATCGCCATGTTTTATAGCACACAAATCTGCTTGTCGCGCTAGGTAGTTTCGACTCTAAAGGCGAACGCGACTGGAATGTGCCGACTTCCAGCAGGCCCCTTACTCTGATGAGAAGAAACACCCTACAGCGACATCTATCGAATGAAATGTCACTGACGAAACGGGGACGCCGGCGGGCAGAGGGGATCGTCTGCTTCGGCGTAAGCTCATCGTCAAACAAATCACAGACTGGTGGCCTGCAAAACGGTTGACACAGACGTCGGAAGCAGCTCATATCAAGACATCGCCATCCCGAACGGTGGCCCGTTTGGATTACTGAACAAACAAAAACGAAGAACGGCCGAAAATATCCACTCGGCCAGTGAGTGCGGTAGAAAGTATCTCCATCGACTGCTAGTGTAAATAACATGACGGCCGATCCAGGTTTTTTTTAATATCTTTTTTCGACAAACCGACGATTTGTCAAACAGAAGAAACAACTTGACAGAGGAAGCCATCTTTCGTCATTGTCCGATTTTTGGGGGTAAAATAGCTCAAAATGTAAATATATCTGGTACTTGGCCTACTTCGCCGTTGTATTTCGTTTCATTGCTGACTGACTGAATGACTGACTTACTAACTGACTGGCCGACTGAATGTCTGACTAACTGTCTTACGGACTGACTTCCTCACTCACTCACTCACTCACTCACTCACTCACTCACTCACTCACTCACTCACTCACTCACTCACTCACTCACTCACTCACTCACTCACTCACTCACTCACTCACTCACTCACTCACTCATTCACTCCTCTCGCTCGCTCACTCACTCACTCACTCACTCACTCACTCACTCGCTCACTTCCTAGCTAGCTCACTCAAGTCTCATACAGTGACATTGAAGGACATTCATGTTTACACGTATCTACTTAGAGAAGTGTCCACATCGACTGTATTTATTCAAGTAATAAACGCCTACTCCAGAAATCAACCCCCTCCCCCGTATCAGAAATTACACGCGTCTGGTCGTGAAATAGCCCTAAATTGAATAGGTTATATTGAGGATTCACCATTATCTATGCCAGTGATTTTTGCGTACTAGCAGAATACACACACACACACACACACACACACACACACACACACACACACACACACACACACACACACACACACAGAGAGAGAGAGAGAGAGAGAGAGGAGGAGAGCGGGGAGGGGTAGATACACCACCTCATCGGCAGTCTCCTCATCAAGCATCCATCGCAGACGCCACTAGAGCAAGATGATCTTCCGACCGAGTAGTCAGCGCTCCTGAAAACATGATGCACGACCTTCACGACAGAAATCTCTGCTAAATCATCTCACGTCTGATTTATTCGGCGTCGATGTCGAGAAGCTGTCAGTTCGTCGTGACATTGTTGGCTAAACGACGGCCCCTCGCATAGAACGTGGACAGTACAACATGGAAGTGTCGTCGGGATTGTTTAGATTGTATAATGTAATTCATAATCTGGTGGGAATAAAATACCTGCTTGTTGTTGTTGATGGTGATGATAGTAGTAGTAATAATAATAATAATAATAATAATAATTATTATTATTATTATTACAGTGGTAGTAGGACTAGTGGTAGTAGTAGTAGTAGCAGCAGCAGTAGTATTCAGAATCACAGTAGTAGAATAAGCTGCAGTGATTGCAGTATTAGTACTGGGAGTAGTAGTAGTAGTACTAGTAGTAGTACTAGTAGTAGTAGTACTAATAATGGTACATGTAGTAGTATACCAATTTCATGTAGTGTTTATTGTTCTAAATTATTTAAGAACAACGCGTTCTGTCTGTGGATCTTATTCGCTGGGTTTGCTGTATCAAAATATACCATCACACAACAGCTCAGCTCACAGAAGGGTATACAATTTACGGCAGATCGCCAAGCACATCCATGTCATCAGGCACCAAACCACTGTTCAATGGTGTATGCATTTGTTCTGTTTTATGTATTAGTGTGGTCTCTGTGTATTAGTGTGCACAGTATATAGTATAATGTGGTCACTGTGTAGTAGTGTGGTTATTACGTAGTAGTATGGTTGCTATGTGGTAATGTGGTTACCGTGTAGTAGTGTGGTCCCTATGTAGTACTGTGGTCACTATGTAGTAGTATGGTTGTTATGTAATGGTATCGTTACTATGTAGTACTGTGGTCACTATGTAGTACTGTGGTCACTATGTAGTACTGGGGTCATTATGTAGTACTGTGGTCATTATGTAGTACTGTGGTCACTATGTAGTACTGTGATTAGTATGTAGTACTGTGGTCACTATGTAGTACTGTGGTCACTCTGTAGTACTGTGGTCATTATGTAGTACTATGGTCACTATGTAATAGTTTGATAATTATGATTGTAATCATTGTGTTAGATTAGAGATTCTTAAGATGTTTTAAAACCTTTTCCATTAATGTTCAAATAGGCTGATATCCTAAATTGTTCGGCATTCACACAGTCTTAATGTCGACAGTTTTATCACATCCGCCATGAAATACAAGATACAAATGACACAACAACATATACGGCAGGGAAAATAACTGTAGCAAGTTGGATAAATACACGGCTTTCATTTAATAGGGTATAAACAAGAATAAACGCAACAGGATGACAGCTTTGTTGACGAAGTAATAACCCAAATACAGTTAATTTACGCGTTTAGATATTTCCAATATTAAATAATAACAAAACGCACTCACGAATAGGATAGTATCAGAACTAGGATAATTGTTTTCACGTTTAAACACCTGAAATGATGCTGTAAGTTTGGCCAGATGCGTACATCACGAGGTAAACACACGCCTGAAGCTGGTGTCTACGACAACACCTCGAAATGTCAACACCGCAGATGTTTTAACACTTTTTAATGCGAGACGGATTTCTAATGAAATAAATATAAATCCAGATTATTGACATATTTGCTTATTTTATTCACGATTTATCAGAATTTCCGAGGATACGAAATCCAGAGTGTCCACAAGATTAATAACTTAGTTTTTCTGATATTATAATATGCAGCATAGTAATTGATTCTAACGAGACAGATACATTTCATGATTTGTATTATAAGATGACTTGGTCTCTTTAGCTTGTTAGCGTTGTTGCTGAATGTACTCTGGTGTTAGATGAACGTCTCTGATGTTAGGCAATGATTAATTCTTACGTATTATATATATATATATATATATATATATCCATGATTGTCAAACACAGTATACTGCTTAGGGTGCTGATGATGTCACGAAATTGCATAGGTTGTTAAATAAGCTGATATAAGACTAGAAATAGATACGTAAAAAGGTAATTAATTCCAAAGGTAATGAAGCGAAGTCAAAGATGAAACACCCTTCAAATAAGTCCACGCTGAGATTCGAACTCGGGTGCTAGTAATCTGTGGTCCAACCCGCTACCGACTAGACCACGGAGGGGCCCTGATACGTAAATACTAAGCTGGACGAAAACATGGAGAGCCATTCTACATAGAGAGTGATTCTACACAAAGAGTCATTCTACATAGAGATTCAATCTACATAGACAGTCATTCTACATACAGAGTCATTCTAGATAGAGAGTCGTTCTACATAGAGAGTCATTCTACATACAGAGTCATTCTACATACAGAGTCATTCTACAAAGAGAGTCATTATACAAAAAGAGTCATTATACATAGAGAGTCATTCTACATGGAAAATCATTCTACATGGAAAATCATTCTACATAGAGAGTCGTTCTACATAGAGAGTCGTTCTACATACAGAGTCATTCTACATACAGAGTCATTCTACATACAGAGCCATTCTACATACATAGTCATTGTACATGGAGAGTCATTCTACATACAGAGTCATTCTACATACAGTCATTCTACAAAGAGAGTCATTATACATAGAAAGTCATTCTACATAGAGAGTCATTCTACATAGATATTCATTATACATAGAGAGTCATTATACATCGTGTTAGAGCCTCGATGGGTCTTTAACTTATTACAACTCAACGAGACGGCTGCGCTACTCAACATGCTGAGCCTCCCACTACATGAGGAACGGATATCCCATTTCAGAGAGCCGAGAAATTCATCTCCGAATTGACACGAAGCTGTGAAACGTTATGACACGGTTTTATTTTGTCGGTCAGGACCAGATGCGAACCGGTGACCGTCGATTTTGAATGCCTCAACCATCACGAACTCGGCTATATATAGATCGTTCGTTCTGAAGTATACACCTTGCAAATCCTGCAAACTAACCACGAATACTAATTTAAGTTAGGATATTGACCAGGATTTTCTTACTTTTTATAGGAGGATAGGATTTTTTGCACCCAACATCCACATTCGTTTACCGACCAACTGATTGATTGACTGACTAACTGACAGAGCGACTGACTGACTGACCCAAACCAACCTGACCGAATCGACCCGACTAACCAGACCCGACCGACTGACCAACCGACTGACCCAACTGACCTGACTTACTGACTGACTGACTGACTGACTGACTCACTCACTCACTCACTCACTCACTCACTCACTCACTCACTCACTCACTCACTCACTCACTCACTCACCGTCCCATTTAGCCTAAAATGTACACATCAATCATCATTATCCCTTACAATAAGAAATTACTCCCTTACAGATCTACTCACTCACTCACTCACTCACTCACTCACTCACTCACTCACTCACTCACTCACTCACTCACTCACTCACTCACTCACTCACTCACTCACTCACTCACCACCACTCACTCACTCACTCACTCATCGTCACATTTATCCTAAAATGTACACATCAATCATCATTATCCCTTACAATAAGAAATCTCACTCACTCACTCACTCACTCACTCACTCACTCACTCACTCACTCACTCACTCACTCACTCACTCACTCACTCACAAATAAACAACGGAACACGTGCTTAAACAGAAATAATACCAGCCGCGTAATGGCATTCCTACAAGCCACGACAATGGCACATGCGGTCATACGATAAAACGGCGATACGGTTGTGCGACACCGCGGCGATGGAATAGGCACTTATATGGAAAGGGTTATGTCGCACGTGATGATTCAAATGTAATGCCATGGCTGCCCATTCAAGAAATAAACAATACACATCATTATAGAAAGATAATGGCACGCACGTACTTACGCGGACGACATGCTTGCACATCGTCTAGGACTGTTCTTAGATCGTCACGAATTACCCATCTTTCCTAACCTAAATCCATTCTAGATCGTCTCAATTACTTGGTGTCCGATAGGAACCTAATAACGCATCTGGTTCGTGGAGGGTGCCCAGGGGACGTCTTAACCTCAGATCTCAAACGAGGGATGTGGTCTCTCTCTCTCTCTCTCTCTCTCTCTCTCTGATTCTCTCTCTCTCCCTCCCCCCTCTCTCTCTGCTTCTCTCTCTCTCACTCTCTTTCTTCCCCTTTCTCGCTCTTTCTCATTCTCTCTTTATATATATATATATATATATATAAATATATATATATGCTTTTCTCTCTCTCAATTTCTTTCTTCCTCTTTCTCCCTCTTTCTATAACTTTCTCTTTATTTCACTCACTCACTCACTCACTCACTCACTCACTCACTCACTCACTCACTCACTCACTCACTCACTCACTCACTCACTCACTCACTCACTCACTCACTCACTCACTCACTCACTCACTCACTCACTCACTCACTCACTCACTCACTCACTCATCTCTCCTCTCTCACTGACTGTCTCTATATGGTCGACTCGATAACAGTGAAACACGTAGGGCCCAGTAATTGCCTGTCATGATATCTCCACCGTTGGTGTCTCTTCGGCAAAAGACGAATCGCCCCTCGGGCGCCCATTCGGACAGTTTACACCATTTCGACGGCCAGCCACCCCCGCCCGGGTTCTCCTTTTCCCGTCCGGCGTGGCCACGATTGGCCCGAGATATCGCCGCTCCATTATCGCTCGTAATAACGGCCACAATGCGCCGATGCCCTATCCGGTGGCCCCCATCTTTATCAATATATGTCCTCCTGTTAGCCGTGCCCGACATCAGGAAGACAGCGGGATGTGGTTGTTCCCAATCCCCCCTCTCTCCCTCCTTCCCTCTCAATCTCGCTCTCTCTCTCTCTCTCTCTCTCTCTATTTCTGGATCAGAGACATTCTTCCACGAGGCTGATTTTCGATTGCCAATTCGGATTAGAGGCAGCGCTTTCGGCCAAAGCAGACTTCGTCGAGTAATAAAACTTGCATCAAAGGCGTCGAAAGCGAACTGGGTAGAGATCATAATGCTCCCCATCCCCTCCCCCCTTCCAATGAGACAACCATGGAATACACTCAGTGCCGCTTACTTTCAGTTCAGCGCGCGAAAATAATCGCATGTTACTTTACGTTAGATTATCAATGACGTATACGCTGTGTTCAGATGGGAACTGGCAACTTAATGGAAAAGGTATAATTGGGAATATTGTCGGCCTCGTTATACTTGCGGGCTCTGATTCCCGCCGGAAAAAATCCCCCGAGAACGTGAACTTCCCGACGAAGGAATAAATCGCCTTTTGTAGCGATTCTATTAGCGAATAGATGAATTAAAGTCTCCGTCGAATATCCCTTAAAGGCTTTAGGCTCATGGTCAGCAATTAGCGAAGTCGTGGATGCTGAACACGATTTGGCCGAATGTTGAATCGCTCTGATTGTTCATTCAGTTGGAATCGGCTGATATCTGATGTCGCAAATCGGCCATTCCCCCACCTGATGGTACGGCTCCCATTATGACATAGCCTTCATCTAGCCTTTATAGCAATAGCTCCCTGTCTGAGAACGGGAACACGAAGGGGGGGGGGTAGGAGCATTTGAAGACGCCGTCGGGCTGCCGGGTCATGACAGATTACATTACAAGGACAACATTCGTCGTCGTTTTCGACCCCTTTGTCCGACCGCCGCCGCAACACCGATCAGTACACATGCTAAATCTAATTATTCGCCGCCGCAGTGGCGCCGCCGGCGGAGATAATCGGCGATGAAGTTCGCCGGAAGTGGGCACGCGGCGGTCGACGGGAGGACGAGCTCACCGGGGCCCGGTTTGGACCCGAAAAGCTGCGATTTAATCTCTCGGCGATATTTTAGCCGGCCCGGGGACGCCGTGTTGGGCAATTGGTCTGCCGAGATTAGGGAAAGTCTTTGGACAAACAGAACGGAACTGGTGGATACTGATTGCCGAGGGAGTGCTGTGGGGGTGGGGTGGGGTGGACGCAGGGGGGGGGGGATGTCGCCAGGGGTAGGGTAGGATACGGGTAAGTATGGGCTAGTATGAGCGAGAGAGGCGAGAGCTGGAAAATCGGAGACGCCGTTGGGACGATCGCTCACTTTAATGGCCGCTATTATGGCACGCATCGATCGCGTAAACCTTCTCCGAAGGAGGAGGAGGAGGAGCAGGTTAAAAACCCTCGTTTGGCTCGTCCGCCATCTTTCGGAAGGTGCTACCACACGGCGGCGTGTCGCGGCGGCGGCGGCGACGGCGAACATTAAGATTGGCTGCCAGATAGGACATATGCGAGATCCAGGCGAGCCGATTTCCGGACACCGGGTGTTGCTGTCTGTGTCCCTGTTATTGCCACGCGCGACTGCCGGCTCAGCGTACGTGCGTGTCTGTCGGGATGGAAGCGTGCTTGCGTGCCTGTCTGGGGTCGAATCGGTGATTCGGTGCTTTCGAGATACGATCTGACGTGATCATAACAAAGGAATGAATCGCCGCCACCCGACTTCGAAGGTTATTTGTTATTAAATCCGCGACTGATTCAAAACAGAGTAAATTATCTGAAATGGCAGCGTCTGTTAGACGATCCGATGTTTACTTCAAAATGGCTTTACTCCCGTTGTCTAGTAGGTAGCGCGTTGCGCCGTAGTCGCCAGGTCTTGGGAACGAATCCCAGAATGAACTGGCTCTGCGGAATTTCTGTTTCGGCAATAACGTGATTCAGATTTATGATGATTGGTGTTTTACGGCCACTTCTGTGCACGTAGTAAGCTAAATGGGCCGAGCGACCTGCGAAGGTAATGAAGCGAAGCCATTTAATTTGATTTTCTTGATTGAAGAGGACTGTTATAAATGTTATTAAGACAAGGGACGCATACATACTTTATCATATTCTGGATCAGATGGTCTTAGCAGCAATCTAAGATCTTCATTTCTTTTCATTTTAATTTGCAGCAAGTAGCCTTTTCGGGAGATTATCATTGAAAAAAGGCAGAAGAATTAATAGAACAGTTTGTTGTCTTTATTTGTTGGATTAAGGGCGCTCCAACAATAATCTCCAGGTTATAGGTTCGAATCATAGCCCTAGCTGTGTGTTTGTGGGATGTTTCCGGAGGGAGTCGCGCCTCGGCCACGCCTCCAAGGTACGACCATCGCCTGCACCGAACATACCACTCACAACTATCCCCTCGGCCATTGACTGCTCACTGATTCATCATCTACGGAGCAGAAGTTTTACAACTGGTCGAGACACGCAGGATGACAACATCTGCCATTACGGCACATGTCATCACCATCCATTTCTCCCATTCCTACACCGCACCACCAGCTTCAGATCAAATTTGTGAGCGGGCTCCGTGGACGTTCTGTCGTCTTCGAATGCTGCCGTCAGTCAAGTTGATTCCCACATTATCGGTACTGCCACATCCCGCGCTGGGAAGGTAAACCTCTGCCACTGATCTGTAAACATGCGCCTAAGTACATAGAGGCATATCTAGCATATTATGAATTTTTGGACTTTTAAAGGACGTCCGCACATTCCTTGATTAAGGACATGTGTCTTGATATGTATATACAATCTCCTTTGTTAGTCGAGACGTCTCGGACAGCGATAGTTCTATTACTTGGAGGAGACATAGGGTCTGCTGTCTCCGCCAACATGTCATTCGCACTGCCATAGTTAAACAACGCATTCTTATGACAAGGGTGTTTCTCTCTCTCTCTCTCTCTCTCTCTCTCTCTCTCTCTCTTTTATATATATATATATATATATATATATATATATCGCTCTCTCTCTCTCTCTCTCTCTTCTCTCTCTCTCTATCTATCTATTATATATATATATATATATATATATATATATATATATATTTATATATCTATATATATATTTATATATCTATCAATACATCTATCTATCTATCTATCGATCTATATATCTACATATCCATCTATCTATATATCTGTCTATTCATCCATTGTGACTAGTCTTATATATTCCGACAGAAGCATCATTGGTGTTTGTTCAATGAACAATGGATTGAACACACAACATGCTGAGGTCATGGGACCACTTCACTGAACAATGGGGTCTGACCGCTGACAGACAGACAGACAGACAGACAGACAGACAGACAGACAGACAGACACGTAAGCACGCACGCACGCACCCGAGCACACACACACACACACACACACACACACACACACACATATATATATATATATATATATATATATATATTAGACCTACTGTACACAAGAGACAATATTCACAGCGCATGCGCAGAGAGTAGAGCCAGCATGTTACGGGCCGATATCGATGGGCCTATACTTAAAAATGCATCAATTTAATCATGTCTGTGCATGTGTGAGTATTTGTGTTTATGTGTGTATGTATGTGCATGTGTTTGTGCTTGCTTGTAGTTCGGAGAGTATCACTAGGCTGTCGCTTGTTTGGCACAGCCTAAGTGTTTGTGTGTATGTGTATGTATATATATATATATATATATATATATATATGTGTGTGTGTGTGCATATGTATGTGTGTGTGTGTGTGTATGTGGGTTAGTGTGTATGTGTGTGTACGTGTTTGTGTGTGCGTATGTGTATGTGTGTGTATGTGTATGTGTGTATGTATGTCTATGTGTATGTGTGTAGATGTTTGTGTGTATGTGTGTGTGTGAACAATGGGGTCTGACCGCTGACAGACACGACAGACAGACAGACAGACAGACAGACAGACAGACAGACAGACAGACAGACAGACAGACAGACAGACAGACAGACAGACAGACAGACAGACGACTATTGTTAATGTATGTATATATATATATGTGTGTGTAAATGTATGTGTATGCATGTGTGTATTTATGTGTATGTGTATATGTGTGTATATGTATGTGCGTGTGTGTGTTTGTGTGTATGTGTATGTCGCGGCCCACAACTGTATTGTTAACGACTGCCGCCTGAGGTCGCAGTAGTTGTGAATATTCTCTGCAATAATAATTTTTGTAAATATCAAAACATACGTTATCCGAATGCGCGTTAATGCGACGTATAGTAACGTAAATTCGGTTAGAATAGGCCATGCATAATCTTTTAAAATTATACCAATGAAGCGTTTCATGAAACATCCCTCCGTTTATTCGGAAAACACCTCGACAGTAAATAATTGGATATACCGATATTTCGTTACTCGACCAAGCTTGTTGGTTCATCAAGTCGTGACGACTCAGTATCGTAGACAGCGCAACCCGCATTAAGAAATACATCTTGGCAGAAACATTGGCTGCCCCGTAACCCTTAATTGTCTTTATAATGTAGCCTGCACAGTTAAAACCAATAGCGGAAACTCGGCTGTGATGTAGGCTTTTCATAGTGGTAGTACGATAGACATATGGATACACGTTGACTCCCTCTCCACTTCCTCCCCGTACATCACTATACACAGTTATGAGATGGTAACCACTTATTGCAAAACCCGAGCGGGACTAGGCGTATAATGATCTACATGCATAACGAAGTTACGTAATTGATGCACAGTTGTTGAATTGGAAAAAAATGCCTATTGTGCATTGTATCGTGCTGTATTCTGGTTTATCTAGTTTCTCTCTGAACCAGTAGGTTGTGTACAATATTAATCAATACTAACATGACATGGCATGACATGGCACGACTTGTCGAGTCGTACCATGCCATGCCACGACACAACAGGACATGGCATGACGTGACACAACATGATGCGAAATTACATAACACGAGACGACACACGATGACACAATACAACACATGCTAAACGAGCATAACATATCATAATGAAACACAACACGGCGCAACACCAGATAACAGAAAATAACATAACACAACATACATCGGCTATAGAGTATCAAGTATACACATATGACAATACAGCCTGGGCGCACATACCGTTGCTCGACATAAGTAATATCACGATTAGCGATATCAGTATAAATAAACATGACATTTATACAAAATATACACTATTGTGACGTGCCGAACATTGACACAAATATTCAAAAACCATATAAAGCGCACAGCACTAATTCCTGAATAGTATTCGTTTACACAAGCCGCAGGCCGAAGTCATGTTAACATGTCTTAGCATTCTTTGCTTTCTTCTTATTTGCCCCCTCCCCCCCATCTTCTCATATTCGGCAGCTCGTACTCGTACGCGTTGTAGATAATTGTATTTGATTAGGGGCGTATTTCGCTGAATATCTGTAGCCGTATTGGGTTGCTACCATCTCCAGTATCGTGCATCATGTAATCGTTGTAGCTGGCCATCCCCTTTTCGAAGATGGGCCTCGGGTGGGGCGAGTTCAATGCACGAACGCAAGCACGCAAGCACACAAGCACACAAGCACACAATCACGCAAGCACGCAAGCACGCAAGCACGCAAGCACGCAAGCACGCAAGCACGCAAGCACGCACGCATCCACGCACATACGTATGAAAGCACATACAAACAAACACACACCAACATACACACATTCTCTGCACCTTCTCCCTCTACCTCTGGGCTCCCAGATTTCACTTTGTCGTGGAATCGAACGATGACAGCCTCACGATGATTTTAAGACCGACAGCGCCAATTAATTCTTTCGTCGATTACATTTATTTATATTTTGCTAGCCATCTGGATCTGTTTATTGTACTATGCTAAGCTGATTTAAGATATCTCGGCTTTAAGGACCTATACGCTCCACCAAATCTCTGGACATATAATCCGCATATATTTATTCGCGCCAACTATAGTGCACTCAAATGACCGCCCCACGCTGCCCGTTTATTCGAACCGAGAATCCCTGGAATTTTGTCAGTTGGTCACGACGATTCGGCGTCTTAGGGACGACGCCAGCTTGTGCGTCCTTACGCCCTCCCTCCCTTTCCCGCTCCTAGCACTCTGAGAAATCCCCAATTCCTGGTCGGCTCGATCCATCCTGACCACGAAAGACGAGGCGCGTGCACGTGACTTGGGCAGCAACCGGAAATGGAAGTTTCGTGTCGCCGGCATTCAAGATGGTGTCGTGTTTGACGTATTACTCGACGCTGGCGCAGTGTAAGAGGCGATCGTGCCAGGATGATCGAATCCGGTGCATTCGTAACCGAATATCAGACCTCAGGCATGGGCTACTCGGTGTTTGATGATTGATGTTTTACGGCCACGTTTATGCACAAGGTAGCCTAAATGGGCCGAGCGACCTCCGAAGGTAACGAAACCAAGTCAAAGATGAACCAGCCTTCAGATATACCCACGACGAGATTCGAACACGGGTGGTAGTGATCTGTGATCCAACGCGCTACCGCTAGACCGCGGAGAGGTACTTTGTTTTGGTGGAAGAGTTCTTCGCTTTCAGGCCGACCAACATCGTCCACGCTGGCTGGCGACTGATTAAGTGGGCGAACTGCGGCCGAGAATGAATGGTTCCATAGACCGGGGATCTTAGCCGTGCCCTGTCGCATCAGCTGTCTTTGTGATGCGGAGATGGCGTAATTGACCCTCCGTTGGATTGGTTTCGGGGGCCGACGACATCCACGCCAATCGAATCAGGCGGTGATACGAACTAGAAGCAGGTCGCCGGATTCTATACGACGTCGCTCGGCATTAGCAATCCACAGCGTGGGATAAATGACTTAGTTGTCCGGTGTGCGAGCCGTGGTCAAGCGGGTTACACAAAGGGAGCGTCGGGTTTATAAACACGCGGCTTGATGCAGGGCGCGGCTTGATGCAGGGCGCGGTACGATGATGATATTGGTTGGGGGGTGCGTGCCAGAGCTCTCTCTCTCTCTCTCTCTGTGTGTGTGTGTGTGTGTGTGTGTGTGTGTGTGTGTGTGATGGTGGCCTACATAGTACAGTTATGGTACTCCGGGTGGAACACGCGATGGGAGTCTCGGCTATTAATAGATTTGCCCGTGGTTTACCTAATAGGTGTTCGCATCAAGCGTGCTAAATAATGCAAAATGCTGCCTATATACACGCAGTCAGCGAAAAGCTGCCATAAAGAAACAGTTGCTATAAACGTTTATTCTAAATAGGTCGCTTTTACGAGTCGCCATGATTTCTAATTAGGTCGGCGTGACATCGGTGGTGGGATTGAGTGTGAACTAGATATCGCACCTGGGAAAGACAAGTCCGTGCCACACTACGATCGGCGTTTACCTCATGGTATTGGCACATGGCACCGAATCACTGGTTCAATGCCAAGCCCAGAGAGCCAACGCCATTTATTCAGCGATTTAAAAAATCTTATAACGGGGCAGTACTTACCCTCGGCATCCTTCCATCTCCCGGCGAATCCATCAATTGGCCATTAGATTCCGGCGGATTGACGTCGTTTGTAGGGCGACGTGATCCACTTTCTCCGGAAACTGCGCGACTCTTTTTTCTATCTCTCTCTCTCACCGCTTCGAGTGCTGTTCGACATTGATTGACGCCAGCGCCATCTATAGGCGTCCGTCGAAAATACGTCAATCGGCGAGGCGTCCCGGATCGATGGAATTCTGCGGGAGAAATCGTCGCCTTTTTATCGGCCAATTCTCCGAACTCGTCCGCGTTATTCAATCACGGCGGCAGCACAAATCGCAATTTCGCCTCTAGATGGCGCACTTGAGCTCACCGAACAGCAATCGGGTTTTCGTTTGATTCGTTCGTCCCCCGGTACGGAGATCGGTCTCCCTCCGTCAGCTAATGGCGAAAGGTGGCTTCGTTCGACGAGACGATGAACAAATTATCGGGCGAATGGTGTACTCCGTGTGACTGCCGACGCTGTCCCAGTCCCAGGGAGTGAATAACCAAATCGGACTCGAATTATTGGCACAATGCTCCTTTCCAGTTTCGGCGACATTATCGCACTCGGCGCTCGATCGGCTTGGTATCTCTTCCCGAATTGGCTACATCCGTGGCACGTCTTGGACAGCTGATGTCCTCTCCGCGGACGACGGGACAGCTTCAGAAAACCGACGACTAGCCGCGTTCATTTCGCACATAAACGTCCAACGTCGGGATATATCCGGGGAGACGAAATTTAAAAAAAACCCACGGATAACGCTATCCGCGTTTTCGGGATCCGTCCAACCGGCCGTTCACGTACCAGCGATGACGATGAAGATTGCTCCCGAGCCGAGTCCAGGCATCGCTTACGATGCCATTAACGCCGGCCGCTCGTCGTGTTTTGTTAGCGTCGTCCGCTAGTTGGTCGTAGTTTTTTTTACTTCCGACTGAATCTATTCCTGGAGCGAGCCAACCCAGAATTGATTCGATGCCGGCTGTGCTGTAGCAACTCAAGCCGTGGGACGTTTTGCTAGAGAGAGAGGGGGGAGGGTGAGTGAGTGAGTGAGTGAGTGAGTGAGTGAGTGAGTGAGAGTGGTGTTAGGCTTCATTGCAGCACGTGACAAGAGGATCGTAATTCACGTTGCTCACCGCATACAGCTCTCGGCAAGATGAAACCATTGCCGTCGGCGAACTAGACCGAGCGACGTGCCGTCATCGTCGGGATACGATTGAACGGCGAGGTGTCGACGCCGACCTAAGTAAGGCCTTCGACGAGAAATTACCAAGTTATTAATGGCCTTCCCCTGCCTCTCTACGCCCGGGATCTGTTTCCGCTGCGATATCCACTTCGCCATCTCGGGTGGCTTTCGTCAACTATGGACTCGTCGATGGCTGCGCTCGCTTTCTAACTAACCGTTTCTTCCTTTTCGAAGATCCGTTGACGGCGTTTCTAACTATGCCAGGTTAATTGCGCGCTGAGATTTATGCCGTTTGGGCGACAGCAGAGACCTCGTCCGCGTTCGTTGCGAGGACTAGGGCTGCCTCCGTGGTCTACAGTTGGTAGCGTGTTGGACCGCGGATGACTACCGCCTGATTTCGAATCTCGGAGTGGGCATATCCGAAGGCTGTTTCATCTTTCACTCCGCTTCATTACCTTCGGAGGTCGCTAGCCCCATTTAGCCTACTATAATAATACTAATAATCGTCACCAGCATCGTTGTGAGGACTCGGGTTCACGTCTCGTTTTTGTGCTGTTAATTCACAAACAGCTCAAACTTGTACGTCACACAGCGTCTCTTCGGCCGGTTGACTAAGACTTAAACACATTATTTCTCTTGCACATTGAAACAAGCCACCGAATGGACACCGCAGAGTGTGTTCTGGAGCCGTTTTTGTCATTTGCTGTTGAGCTTGTGGCGTAGACTGTTCCAGGAAATATCTGCACCTTGATTTATTGATTCTTAAAGTGCTTTTTTTATAGTTATTACCGTATTCAGGTGCATTTCACTGAACAACGATTGATCTAATACGGCCATTGCTCGCTGGGAAGAAAATTAAGAGTACCTTCCCTATTTTTTGGTCGCTTCTTGCC
Organism: Paralvinella palmiformis; assembly: GCA_025642065.1. Taxonomy (NCBI): domain Eukaryota; kingdom Metazoa; phylum Annelida; class Polychaeta; order Terebellida; family Alvinellidae; genus Paralvinella; species Paralvinella palmiformis. Next base: position 356,391 of record JAODUP010000400.1, read on the forward strand.
AGAGTCAGTAGCATACACAAGATCATTCTTGGTGATCCCCCAGACTATATGCATACGGGTAAAACAAATTAAATCCTCTGAGCAGTGGTGTTGGACGGCCAAGATAGAAAGTACGGTACACCTAATTTAGGATTTAAATTATATGCGTATTATAATTAGGTTATGCAGTATTTTATAGATATATGATATATCACATACGTTAATATCGATTTTATGGTATATGAGATATATAATTAATTTTAGTAGTATGTGGGAATATATTAATCTTTTCAAAGTCCATTTATGTTCAGTTTATGATGTGACATTCAAGTTTAACTCCAGTTTGAGCGTCACAGATAACATTAACTCTAGTTATTACAAGTACAGTCTGCCACAGTTATAACGCGGTCTAGTAAACCGTGGAAACCCACATAACGCCGGTGGGCGACCTTCCGATTATTTGAACTGAACCTATTAAACGTTCGGTCATTTTCCAAACCATCTCCACTAAAATACTTCCATGTGATATGGGTTCTCTGACGACAATTCAAACAAAGTTTATCACTTACTATTCAATGCAATCTAAAGATTACCAAAGGCCACTAATTACTTAGTCTGTCGAGCAATTAAACTAAGTTAGAGATCACGTGATCGGTTTCATCTGTTCATTGGGGGGGGGGGGGAGATTGATAAACAATTCATCGCATTCGTATCCACCCATAAAATGATTTCATATCTCAATTCACAGCTATTATTAGCGTTTTATTGAGTGCGCATAGAGCAACATTTTCCTTATATAAAGATGCCGAAAGGAAAATCTTATTTCGTTTGATAGAAACAATGGAGGTAATTGCAAGAGTAGAGGGACAACTCGCCATCACACAATAAGACTGAGAACGGCTATTTTATTTATACCACCTTCGTACCATGACGTCATCCAAGAATATGACACCGGATTAAACATCCACTTAATCACGAATAGAGTTGCTGCCTGTGACGGGATTTCCAGGGTCAGAATAAACGTGAAGCAGCATTTAATTGGGCAACGTGGGTGTATCAGGATTAGCGATATCGCCACAATTCATAATTCCACCTGGATTAAAAGAATTGCACTGTCATAAGACGAACATAAAGTATTGATTGACCTCGCTGTATTACGCGATGTTGTGGCTAAGCTTTCGTTCTTAACTGAAGAAAATATGAGAGAAAATGGCCGCCCGAAAAACGTCGTATCGTGCCAGTCTACTAATAACGCGGTTAACGAGTTTCAATTCCAAAGACAGCGTTTAAGCGGACCCATATTGTATATACTTTGTATGGCAGACATTTGGTTTGGTTTGAACATATAGTTGTGATAGGGCCTAGGTTATGCAACCATAACGATCTGCTTTATCACAGATCCCACTGATTTCTGTCATTGTCTGTACGTCTGTCTGTTTATCTGCCTGTCCGTTTGTTTCTGTTTTTCTTCTTCTGTCATTCACTGTCTGTCTGTCTGTCTGTCTGTTTGTTTGTTTATCTGTTTTCCTCTGTCTAATTGTATTTCTTAGTCCCTGCCGTTCTCTATCTGTCTGCTTGTCTGACTGACTTCTTATGTATCCTTATGGGTCCATGTAATCTTTGTCAAAGCCAGCCCATCATCATCATCATCATCATCATCATCATCATCATAACCCGTTGACTCATATTGCCGCTCCAGATATCCAGAATCCATACCGTCCTTCGTCCCCAGTTTCCCATTACCACGCGAATCATAAACACAGTCTTCACTCAACGCCATCTGGTGTACGCTTCTTTGACCTCGACCGGATGTCATTTCCCAGACGGAAGTGACGGCGCCATTCACGAAAGCCGCCCTAGCGCGAACCGTTGACGTACATAGAACGCTTCGCGAGGCCGATCGACGACCGATCGGGCCACTTCCGCTTCCGCTGTGTCGCGTCATCCATACAGCCAGCGTACGAATGAACGCTCTACTGAATCTTACTGTAACGAGAACGGCAATGGGTCGTGTGTATATCAGACGTGGGTGAAGGCTGGGTAAGGCGTGGTGTCTTTTTGTGGAACAACAACAACGACAACGACGACAACAACAACGATAATAGGAGTAACAACATCGTCATTATTATCACCATCATCACAGCTAATGTGATCTTCTACATTAATAATGATAATAATAATAATAATAATAATAATAACAACAACAACAACAACAACACTAATAATAATAATAATAATAATAATAATAATAACAACAACAACAACAACACTATTAATAATAATAATAATAGTAACAACACTAATAATAATAATAATAATAATAATAATAATAATAATAATAATAAAACAACAACAGCAGCAACAATACTACTTTATTATCACAACATTAACAACAAGGTCATTATAATCAAGATTATCCTCTACAGTAGCAACAACAACAACATTATTATCATCATTCTGGATCATGTTTATTATGATAATAATTATAATAAACATAATCATCTTCTACCAGTAACAACAATCATAATAACAACAATAACATTACATCCGTCACATCGTCCTCATAATAACATCATCTTCATCATCGTCATCATCATCGTACTAATTATAATAAATATCATGATTATGATCATCATCACCTTCATTATCATTATCATCGCCGTCATTGTCATTATAATCACCATCTTCTTCATCATCATTATCTTCATCAGCACCACCACCACCACCACCACCGTCATCCTCCTCCTCCTCATCATCATCATCATCATCATAATATCATCATCATCATCATCATCATCATGACTGTCATTATCATACATAACAACAACTGCAACAACAATAACATCACCAAAACCAACAGTAACAACAGCAGCATTATTAGTATATATTAACTTTTATTATTATTATTATTATTATTATTATTACTGATACAGGCATTCATCCAAATCAACGGACGCCAGTATAATGATCAAGTATGTTATCTGTTCGACATTACGATGCTAGTAATGATATTAGCCAACATAATACTGCCACCTGGTGTCAGGATATTTCAAACCATATCCCAGAGTTGTAAATAACAATCTAATATATACAGGTGCCGCTCAAGGTGGGCACCTTTTTGGCGTTCAGGTTCGGATTTTGCCCAATCGGGCGGAATTAGCCACATTTCGGATGTCTTAGTGATACAATTAGTCGATTGGGTGCTAGATATTTCGTTTGAGCGGAAATTAGTCGGTGCGTACATTCTGGGATTCATTATACCGAAAAGCCGTCGTCGGTGCTAGTCGGTGAAGGGACACGCATATCTTGTGCCATCGTACAGTGAGATGTGACTCGGATGTCGTAAACTCGCAGCCGTACTGAAATATTGATAAAGAATCATGCAAATATATCTTCTATGCTATATAACGATCGATATTCTCTACTTTAGAATTATTTCAGCAGCTTTTCCAACACAAAAACTGTATTTTAGTAAACAAAAATGATGAAAAACCTTGAAAATCCGCTTGGTTATCTATTAAACTTACTCACTTCTTCCCGACGAACTTCCTTGGTCATAGCGTCACACCATCAGACACTGTACGTAATCTTGGTGTTACATTTGATAGCGATTTTAATTTCAGAAAACATATTTCTCTGACATGTCGTTCCTGCTTCTGTCATATTCGTGGCCATCGTCGTATTCGGCGCTATATTTCTCTTTCAGCCGCTAAAACCATTGCTACAGCACTCATTTCAAATAAGCTCGATTACGGCAACTCTCTTCTTTATAACGCTGCATCTAAGGATATTCTAAAACTTCAGTGTATTCAGAACTGCTTAGCTTGGGTTGTCACGCGGTCTCCTCGGTTTTCCCATTGTGTCCCACTTCTGAAATCACTTCATTGGCTCCCTATTCAATCTCGCATCATTTTCAAACTCTGCACTATTTTCTATCAAACTCTTTCTTCTGGAGAACCTTCATATCTATATTGCGTGCTTTCTTTAGCACCCAAGCCCGGATAGCTCCGTTAATATGGTGTTCACTTGTTGTCTGTTCCCAATGTTAAACACATGCTGGGACTCGTGCTTTTTCAGTTGCTCTCCCTACTCTTTGTAATTCACTCACTGAACACGTTAAGTGATCAAATAGCAAAGTTTCTTTCTGTCATCATTTGAAATCTCACCTTTTCAGACTTGATGAACCTTGCATTCTACCTAGACTATGACTTTGCCCAATCTCTGTACCAGATGCCCCACTGAGCTCGATTCATTTCGATGATATTGGCGCAATAGAAGTTTTGTAATAATAATAATAATTATTATTATTATTATTATCACCAAATAAATTTAAGTTCATTTATTTTTCGGTTTATTCCGTACATTCGTGCGTAACAGTAGCCGCACATATCGTTAGGAATATTGATAGGAATGTTGACGTCGTTGTTTAAATCGAGAATAAAGGATTAAAAAGTCGGTTTTATTTCATCTTCTCCTCAAAATAAGAATTTATTTTGCGATGTGTCTTCTATTCATAGCCGATTCGTTTGAAGGGATTGCAAAACCAACCCACTGTTTTGTTATCTTGACCGGGCAGACGCTCGTGGCGTGTTGATGTAGGCATGTACATCAAACGACAAGGCAGACCGACCTTATAATATGCCAGAAGATTAGGGAAGAGCATAGAACGTCTTTAAAGACATTGTCATACGGACGTATTAGCGTATTAGGCTTACATCTTTTCATTGAGACTTCGAAGCACTTACCTGGAGCTATACGCGTGCCTTTTCAAGTTCAAGAAAAATGCAATAATGAGAAAGCCTTTACCTTCTTCCGGAAGCCAACTGGTGCCTTCCACCTTCTGATGGCTAACATAATATAGACTTCTAAAATCCAGTAACATGTGTTATTGGTGCGGTTCGTGTTTCGGAGCGGTAGACCAGATTGCTGGAATCTGTCATTGACTTTTTGCAGTTCTCAAAGATAAATGTCCGACTTGTCTATGAATCAGATATGTTTTTGTTATAGAAGATGCTCCTAGAATTGACAACTGATAGTTGTCTGGGAGTTAAGGAGAGACGTATCACCAAAATAACGAAAAGGTGAAGGAGCCAACGAACAAACAAACAGGAGAAGCCAGTACATAGATAGATAGATAGATAGATAGATAGATAGATAGATAGATAGATAGAGAGAAGGGTGGGTTTATCCTGGCAATGAGCCAATCAACTCCAACTAACCCAAAACAGTCAACCAATCAACCAAACAATCAGCAAAACAAGCGACCAACCAACAAACAAACCCAACCAGCCAGCCAAACAACCAACTAACCAAACGACAAATAAACCAACCAAACTACCAATCAACCAACCTACCAATCAACTAACCAACCACACAATCAGTCAATCAACCAGCTAACCAACCAATCAACCAACTAACCAACCAGCCAACCAACCAAGCAACCAAACAATCCGCAAGCAGACGATCAATCAACCAACTAAGACTAAGCAACCAACGAACCAACCAACTAATCAACTAGCCAGCCTACCAACCCACCAACAAACCAACTAACCAATAAAACAACCAACCACCTAACCAACTAGCCAGCCAATCAGCCAACCAAACCAGCCAATCAACCACCCACCCAACTAACCAACAAGCCAACTAACCAATCAACCAAACAATCAGCCAACCAAGCAAACAAATTAACCATACAACAAGCCAACCAACTAACCAACAAACTAACTAACCATCAAACCAACCAATCAACCAAACAATCAGCCAACCAAACCACCAATCTACCAACCTGCCAATCAACTAACCAACCAGGCAACGAACCAACCAGTTACCCAACCAACCAGCCAATCAACCAAACAAGCAATCAAACAAACAACTTACCAACCAGCTAACCTACCAGCCAACCAAATAGCCAGCCAAGCAATCAATCAACCAAGCAACCAATCAACTAACCAACAACCAATCAACTAACCAACTCGCCAATCAATCAATCAATCAGTCAATCAATCAGTCAATCAATCAACAAACCAACCTACAACCTTCAACCAACCAACTAATCAGCGCCCCAACCAATCAATCAACCAACCAACTAACCCAAAACAAACAATCAGCTAAGCAAGCGACCAATCAACAAACCTATCAACCAACCAACAAATCAAACAAACCAACCGACTAACCAACCCGCCAATAAATCAACCAACCAATTAACCAACCAGATCCAACTAACCAACCAACCAACCAACCTCTAGCTGATTCTATGTTTAAGGATATCAGCTTGTTAAAAGGCAGATCAGCATTCTGGTTTAGTTGGTTGTGCGTTGAGGCAACTTGTTATTTTGTTGTTCAGGTTGTCGCTTAGAACATAAACGAAGCTGATTTGTTTCAGTGCACCATTGGCTGTTGCCTGTGACTAGAGGCGACGGTCAACGTTTCTTAAATCTTCTTCCAAAACGATCTTCTTATAGAAATCTCAAGATTCAAATACACTTAAGCCATCTCTACTCGTAAATTTTACAACATTAAACGTACGTGATTGATTTCCAAGTTAAGTCAGGTAAATCAATAGAACGTTGACATGTCGTCGTATTGACTCTTTATGGGACATTCAGTGGCGATAATTGCTGAAACAACTCCATGTACTTTCTGAGAGGTTTTCACAAATCTGGTACTTCATTGATCGGTCAGATTTCTTATTTTATACGCATCTTTTTGGAAATATCACAACGCGGCTTTTTATTATTATTATTATTATTAGTAGTAGTAGTAGTAGCCGTAGTTTTAGTATTAATATTGTTGTTGTTGTTGTTGTTGCTTTATTATTATTATTATTATTATTATTATTATTATTAAATTTTAAATAATATTGTAAAACGCCTTAGAGCAGCTTCTAGCTGAACAGGGCGCTATATAAATATCACGTATTATTATTATTATTATTATTATTATTATTATTATTACTAATCCATAAGTTATATATTCATCCAAAGAATCGATAACACCAGTCGATCTTCAAATCGAAATAAGTGTTTATAAAAGTGAGCCGAACGTTTCTTTAAAAATAACAAACAGCTTGTTGGTTAATCAACTGTTTCTAGCTGTTTCTCAATCTGTTACAAGTGGCCGAGCTGTTTGTTTTGGGTTTTGAACTATGACGATTATGTCTTAAAAGTCAATTAATTTTTTTTTAGATTGAGATTAATATTATCAATAAGTTGAAGTTAATGAAGAAAGACAATGAATGGGGATGGGGAAATGTCGAATTCTGAAAGCTTCTTATGGATGAGGCATCGTAGCCGGGTTAGTTGAGTTGGTAGTCATTATCTCAGGGTACCGAGTTCGAGGGCCGTTGCTACCAATAAAAGGTTGTGAAACTGGTTTCAGTCTCTTAAGATCGTCCCCGTATCTAGTAGTGCTATATTCTGAAATATTTTAGACTGTAGCTAAAATCCCAACCTAAAATTAAAGGGTGTTTCATCTCTCATTGGACATCGTTACTTCTAGTTATCGTTTGGCCTCTTTAGCCTACGATACACATCAAAGGAGTAAATATATTTTTGTCCGCCCTAGAAAGGGGTTCCCGTTAATTAATACATGTGTGAAATAGCTGGCAGAGGTAAAGATTGATACTTGAGCAAAAGTATCATCTGCTTAGCAGTCAGCTTACTGCAGAGTAATCCTTCAATTTGAAGAAAATACTTTAAATTATGAATCTATTTGACTGAAAAATATTGGTTATACAAATAACTTTTCTTATTAGCACGCACTGGATAGAAGATTTTCTTAGCAACTGGTAGAGTACAAATGTTATTATCTAGCATCCTTACGACCGTGGAAATAACATTTAGATGCATTTATCAGTTATTAAATAATTAATCTGATCGAAATAACATCCAATTGATCATTAATGCAAGGATATTTGAAATATCTAGAAATAGAGATATTTCCAAGGAACTAGTTGAATCTATAGAAGATCTAATCCAACAAGAAATATTATTTTGACAGTTAATTCGTTTAGGGTAGATCTTGAAATACTTACATGCGGTATTGTCTGCTGAGACTAAAGCGATTCGCCTTTTATACCCGATGGGGGGGGGGGTCGATAGCTTAAACAATTTCACAAAAATAGCGGAAATAAATTAACTGCTTTTAAGGTATTGACACTCTGAACACCGTTTAGTATTACAAAAGAAATACCGATTCCAACACGAAAATATTCTATATACAATATGTTATAAGCTAATCGGAATATTTGATTGCTTAATAATAGTTTATCACTTTTAGTATTATTGCTGCTACTATAAAAACAAGAACAGCTACTTCTGTTACTATTAGTATTACAAACATTAAGTAGCTAATTTAAGACGGCAATTTATAATCATTTATTTCTATTATTTAGTTTGTCAGTTGATCTTACAATTTCTCCAAACTCAGGCACCATCTGATATCATAACGCTCGTGGCTTTTAAATAAATTGACGTCAACACGTTTTGCTACCTTGAGCTGGATTACAGCCATATAAACGCGCGTATTATCTGAATATTTGCAGGTTAAACAAATATCATAACTCAAAAAAAGAATATTGCAGATGGGTTTTTATCGCAAATTAATAAGCTTTGTAATTCTGTGTTTTTTTGGCGGGAAATTAAACTTAACTGTTATTCTATTTAGCCTGTACGACAACCCCCGACCTATCTCTGGCGCTTGATCCCAATTAAACTAAATCTACGGACTTGAATAAAACGCCATTTACATATTTCATGGCATATAATAGGAGAGGAATAATACAGATTGTCTGCACACACAAAATTATAATGCACACATCACAATAAATGTCGGTATTCGTAGGTTCAAAACTCGAAGCGCACCCGCTTCAACGCTGTTTTTTTCCTTGCCGGAAGTCAGAGCTGTTTGGTCATGGCGGCCAATTCAAATGCTAATGACTGCTCGGTTTAGTTTTATATTTAAGTCAAAGACTAAAAGTAAATAGTTTCTCAGACAAACAGAAATGGTGTCTCTCATTCGGCGTTATTGTGGCTGTTTTTATTACACGGTATCGAAAGCAGCGAATCATTGATTTATGCAACACTTAGAGGATAAAGGCAATGTTTACTATCTTAATTATAAGCAATATTATATAATTTGTTATTAATCCCAGTCAATATAATCCCTGGGATAAATTAAAACACTCTTCCTAAAGTTTATCCAATAAAAAGGCATCTAATATAGCATTTTGGTAGGCACTAACCTCGTATAGAATGGACTCCAGATAAGGTTCCAAAGGAATTGTTCACATCGGCTGTAGTTTTATGACAGATATAACATCTGATTTATTGTGCCAGCGTTCTCGAAAAAGATATGTTATTCTACAGACAACAATTGATGTAGATTACCCACATCATAGCTCGGAACAGATTAGTTCGTTTTCCAATAAATTCCGTCGGATATTCTAGAATGTAGAATTTTCTTGTGAAAATGATGAACTGGCTGGATATGGTCATCTCTTAATGATGGGAGATAAATTGCTTATTGATGTATATCCCATTTATCATCATATTTGTATTATTATTGTTATTGATGTCATAATCAAGTATTATAATTATGTTGTGTTGTGACGGTTCAGTAATAAAAGTTGTTGACCGGAAATTCGGAATTTCTCAGTTTTGAATCCTCGAAAAGTGCAGTTATGTTTGCAACTTATGGTAATAATGATTGCTTATTGTGGTTTATTGTCGCTGTGAGATGTTTATGGCCACTTTTGGCCACAACGTAGACTAAGTGGAACCAGTGTCCTCCAAAGGTAATGAGGCGAAGTGAAAGATGAACCAGTTAGACCATGGAGGGCGCTCCTTTAAAAAGTGGAGATGGTGTGTGTGTGTGTATGTGTCTGTGTCTGTGCGTGCGTATGTGTGTACGCGCGTGTTTGTGTGACTACCTGTAAGAGGCTTTGAAGGTCACTCGGCCCATTTAGCCTTTATTCGTTTAAAGGTTTTGCTAGTAAACTTATCAATCTGGCTATCTGATCTCACTTGACCCCTGTATCAATCAATATTTACAAAGCCATCCAGACAATTCGCGTTATCCCATTTGTATGTGCTATTTTTTCACCTTGAGTATTCGCAATTCTGGTGACAACACAAAATACATATAGGAACAAAGAAATGGCAAACATATATTTTCACAAACATGACGTTAAGTTCTAAAGAATTCATGGCTGTGGTTTTATGATGTTTTATCGGTTACTATCCTTATCTGGTCATACGAAGTGATGTGAGTTCAAATTATTCAAGAAGCAGAACATATTCTTAGGCAATCTACTGTCAGACGCTAAAAAGTCATTTATCGTGGAAGACATTGATGCCGGTTAGTACTTGATAAAGGTTTCATTATCCTTTCAGATGTTATCATGAAGAAAGAAAGTTATCTCTCTTCCTAATTCGCATCATTGTTGTCACCTTCGTGATGATAGTGGCCGGATCTAGAATTGGATACTATAATGGTAATTGCTACGTATTTATCCTAGAAACACACACACACACACACACACACACACACACACACACACACACACACACACACACACACACACACACACATATATATTAGGGTGCTTGGCATTGGATTATTGTCATGATTATAGTATAAATGCGATTTTTCTTTCAGGGAATCACCAATTCAGCTTTAATTGTTAATAAATTGGTTGATGTACGTTTGATAATTGCCACTCATTCGATTAGAAATCTTTATGTTTTGTCCATATATTTATGCTAATTCACTGAAATATTTTCTGTTGTGCTGAAGATGGAATTAGGTTGATACACTTCAGTAGACGGCTCATAGATAAATTGCAGATGAACAGTGCCATTTCTGGTGATTTAAAAGTGTGCAGTCAACACCTTTTTAACCAATTACGTGAACTTGGATTGACAACACACCGGAAAAATAATAATGTGATAAATAAAAGTAGGAGACTAGCATAATTAGGACGACAAAATCAGATTTAATGAACAAAGAGGAGGCTATTAATCGAATTTGTATTTTAGGAAATCGGGTAATAAGCGATTCTTTTCAAGGATAAAGATGACCTATGACCTACTAAATCATGTAAAATGACTGAAACTACTACTATTACTACTACTACTACTACTACTACTACTATACTAATAATAATAATAATAATAATAAGTATTAGTAGTAGTAGTAGTAAACAGCAGCGGTAGCAGTTGTAGTAGTAGTATAAAAATTATACACCTGTCTGAAAATATGTCAAAATAATATACCGAAATGTATATTATTAAACTACATATTATGTTTATTCTTTTTAATGTCAACTGAAATTTATTTTAGCAAAATCTCACCGGAATCATTCATCCGATATTACACGAAAAACGTCCAAAACGATACTATTTACACTGCAAATAACGGAGAAAATTCTGATAGACACGTTAATCATTTAAGACACTAAATTCCCTTATAGTTGACTGCAGGTCGTATCACCGCTCAGGTATCATCGAACCTGAGTTTCGCATCGATGTCTTAAAATCGGAGGCCATCGCCAATAGAAACACCGTCACTTTAGTTACCCATCTGACATCAGACCGCTTTGAGAAACTACTGGACATCATGACAACTTGGACAGGTAAGTTGACTGCTAAAAGATTTCAGTTTGAAGTAATATTAATACGATGATTTGTTGATAAAACGCTGGTGAATGTGAGGTAGACTGTGTTACATTTATTTCACTGATAAGGATGATGATGATGAGGATGATGATGATGATCAGTGGTGTTTACCAGTCACTTTTGTGCACTTGGTAGACTAAATGGCCACCTCCAGCGGTAATAAAGCGAAGCCAAAGATAAAACACCCTTCAGATATGAAGCTTTGTTATGTATAATGTAGAATCTATATTGTTGTCCTCTTATGTGGTCTGGCGAAACGACCTATTAATTCATACAATGCTGCTTGGTGGATTTATACTCCTGGAGTCGTTTGTTACTCCGGCAGGCATCTCCATGGGTATTAAGCTGCGGACAGAGTTTTTTCCCATATTACGAGTAATTAGATTACACTGATATAGGAAATTTGTTAAATGTATAGCTATTATAATCCCGACGTGTCATTCGCAGTATCGGAGATCTGCCTGAAATCCGCTGTTCTCGACCATGGGTCAAATATATCAAGTGGATAGGCGCTTTAATTTAGATCCCACCACACCTAACTGCATATACTTAGGGGCGCTAAATTAAGCGTGAATGAACGTTCCATTAGTGATGAACGGAAACGTATGAGGGTTAACTGTTAGGTTCGGAAGTAAATCGTGATATTTACTCAGGTTTGAATGATATTTCGTTCTAGTCCAGTAATAATCCATTGTGCGGTATTTATTAATTTTATTTAGTTAAATCGCTTCAGTGAGTCCATACTGAGTTAGTGTACATTCTCTTTGTTATGAACAAACTGTAATGTTTGTTAACACGCTGAGGCTATATATAGGGCTTGAATTTTCACTTAGGTTAGAGAAGAACTTCGACGCCAGACCAGTCGGACGTGTATTGATACATGGTTCATATAGGTAGGATTTATTCAGTTATTCGAACCCAGAATAAAGCTGAGGTCAGCATCTGAGGTGTCGAAATGCTTTATATACAGGTTTCTTTTGGACCACAGAAAATTACTGTTGTATGTAAACTGTGGTGTCAAAATAGTTTATGATATGTATGTAGCAAGTCACCATTGAACCACACGCACGTGTTGTTTGTTGCGAGCTGTGGTATCAAATGGTATGTTTTTTACGAAAAGCGAATTAGCTGGTTCCCACAGGCTGATGAGTAGACCAGACGCATGCTTAGGTATACGCACACATTTATCAATATGTGGAGGTATGGAACATTTTATTTTTAGATTAATGTATGTATAGTTGTATTTAGATTTATGGAGGTAAGTTTCGAAGGATGTTTAGATATGTTGATGCTCTGTGCCTGTTGCCTCTTACTATGTACCATAAAACACACACACCCATACATACACTTAGTGATGAACGGAAACGTATGAGGGTTAGCTGTTAGGTTCGAGTAAATCATAGTATATACTCATGTTTGAGACGATATTTCGTTCTAGTCCAGTAATAATCCATTGTGCGGTATTGCTACTTTGTTTTTATTTTAGTTTAATCGCTTCAGTGAGTCCATACTGAGTTAAAACACACACACACACACACACACACACACACACACACACACACACACACACACACACACACACACACACACACACACACACACACACACACACATATATATATATTATTGTAGACACAAGATAAATATCTTCGTCAAAAATGAATCATCCTCTCATATTTATTTACTACTAGTGGATGCATATTCAATTAAAATAGCTTACCATCTACAAAATGGTAAATTGTTTTTCATAACGTTTTAAAATCTTGATGAACAGATATCATGGTAAATGACATACTTCTAGCTGTGGGCTTCTAATCCCAGGGTATATAGCATTAATAATAAACAATAGAGTGATTGTATCCACATTGTTACCCGCATTTACAATTGTCCCCCTCTACTCGTGTAAAATTCTTAAGTGGCAAAAAGATGTAGAGGATATTAATATATCTATCTAACTATCTATTTATCCATCTCTTTAACTAAGAGGAAAGTGTGTACCCTGTACCCTTGTGGGATTTAAAAGTATTTCATGATATTAAAAATCGGTTTATTTATCTATCAATTTAGATTTTATCTTACCAAAAGCTATCCCAATAATAATAATAATAATAATAATAATAATAATAATAATAATAATAATAATAATAATAATAATAAGAAGAAGAAGAAGAAGAAAAAGCGTATTGTGTACATTTTATTAAGTTAAGTTTTCTGCATGAAACATCCAAAGCCACTTTACAGTGTTATCCCTATAAGATATTTATAAAATTCAGAAATAAATGTCAAGGATTGATGTTATTTAACAGAGAAAACAACCGTAAGCAGGTGATGTTTTAGAACATTTTAAAACTTTTCAAGGGATGACACACTTCCAATATTCAGTTTCAACCTGATTAAAAGGTGGCAGTTGCTACACTAAATACACAATCGTTGGGTGACTTGAGATGAGAAAATGGTACCTGCAATAGTATTTGACTAGATAAGGCCACTTTTATGGATGGTTTTATATTGGACAATGGTTCATAGATGTATTCAAATTTATAGTTTCTCAGTAAAATGTTAGTATGGATATGGTCTCTCACCGGCGGCCAAATGTTGTTTTTGAATATTTGGGTTTATCTTATCATGTTTTCAAATACTGATTTCTTGTAGTTATCACTATGCGAATTGACCCATTCCGGATTCAGTCAACGCTTTTAATGTCGTATACAAATATATCTTATAACGTGACGTCATCATAGACTAACGAGACGCAACAACGGCATGGACAAACATTTCATGTGTCAAGAATGCTTTTAGATAGTGGAATTTCATAATGATGGTGTAACATGCTTATTCAAACATCACACTTAAATGTTTTTACTGATCCATTATGACTAATGGAAGATTCACCCGATTGAAATGCTGACTCTTTTTCAACCGTTTGCTAGGGGGTTATATGAATACCTTCACACGCTCTAACATTTATGTCAATATAAACAGATATAGGATGATGGTCCGACAAATTATCGCCATTATAAAGGTTTGAAAAAAATGTTTTAAAAATGCATTAAACTTTCATCTACCTATTTTAGAAGAATAAAAATCAGCCCGAATTACAAGCACTGAAACTCATAAAATTTACTAAATCATTAGACATTGGCTATCTAGATTTAGTAAGATCAGCGTTTCGTTGTAAGTCACTCGAGATATGTGGTTTCATTTGCACCTACTAAACATCCACAACTGGACTTAATTATTCGTTTTAGATATGTTGATTATGCCGTTGTAGTCAAATTTTGTTTTAATGTGTGCGTTGTATGAAATACATAAGGTAGTAAATTATTTGATGTCATCAATTGTTTATGTTTACAGAGTCTATGACTATCTTAGGGTATAGTGTGTATGTATCCATATTGTATCTCCCTATTTTGAGTCAGAATAGTAATAAATATAATTTGTTTTTAAACATGTGACATTTTCATACACTGAACAAAGATGATTGATATTCATGTTATAATTCGTTTCCAGTATTTTAGAATTATTTATCTATGTATATTTTATTTAATTCTATCAGTATCGGATAATACTACGCCAGTTTCAAGGAAAAAGAACATAATATGCATAACTAATCTCCATTTAGGAAATTTTATTTTTTCTAGGCCTGAAATATAATGTTCATTTATCAAATTGATAAGAAAACATCTTTCCAAACTTTATATGCAATTAAATGGAAAATCTCAACTATGGTTATGTTTTTAAAACAGGCAAACTGTTCATTGTTAAAATGTCACTAAACGCTGGTGAACGAAGTGTCGATGAACATCATCATTATGCTTAAACAATTATAAACTAATAGTATATGTTATATTGTTTTATTATATAATTTAATAATTAAATCATATTTCTTTAATTGTGTGTGTGTGTAATATATATATATATATATATATATATATATATATATATATATATATATATATATATATATATATATATTAAATGATTTATCAATATAGCTATATCTAGATAATCTTCTTCTTGTTCAGTTTGTTAACATACCTATTTATATGCCTCTGTTCCTAGATGCTTATAATTTATACTTGATTATTAAACCAATAGACTGTTGTTTCTTAGTTTTCAGTAACGTGGTTGACACTTCGATACCTGACCATAAAACATGATAATACTACAAATAATGTATATTTAATAAAGCCCCCATATAGCAGAGACCATTCAAAAGCGCTATACAAATAATATTTAATATAATAATACCCCAATAGTATCTGTAAAAACTATGTAAGATGATGATGATGATGATGATTGATGTTTTACGCCACTTTTGTGCACAAGGTAGGCTAAATGGGCCGAGCGACCTCCAAAGATAATGAGACGAAGTCAAAGACGAAACAACCTTCAGATATGCCCACGCCGGGATTCGAACCCGGGTGGTAGTGATCTGTGCTCCAGCACGCTACCGCTAGACCATGGAGGCGCCCTGTAAAAACTATGTAAGTGATTTATAAGATAATAATTATTTTTATGTGAAAGCGACCTTGAACAGGGTTTTTGTTTAACACATTAAAAAAATTAAGAGACGACGCATTTCTAATATTTGCCGGCAAACTATTCCACAAAGTGGGTGCTGCAACACTAAAGGCACAATCACCATATGACTTGAGCCGAGACACTGGCACCTGGAATAATATCTGACTGGATGACCAGAGTTTGCGGGATGACTTTTTAATGGACACCAGTTCACACAAATATTTTGGCACCATATCATTAATAGATTTATAAGTTATTAATAAAATCTTGAAATGGATACGCTGTCTAACGGGTGGCCTATGTAGTTTTTGAAGAATTGGGGTGATATAATCATATTTTCGAGAATTTGTCACTATGCGAGCCGCACTATTCTGAATTCGCTGAAGGCGATTGGTGTTATAGTCAGATATCCCATATAACAGGGAGTTCCAATGGTCTATACAAGATGTAACAAAGGGTGGACTACAGTTACAAGTGCTTCTTGTGCCAATAATGCTTTTAAACAGTGGATGTTCTTAAGATGGTAGTAGGCAGCTCGGAATACTGATGTGACATGTTCATACATGTTAATACACTGGTCAAAAATAACCCTTAGATATTTTACTGACCCATTAGGGGTAATCGAAAATGAACCCTTCTGTAATACTGGCGTCTTTAGGGATTGATCACAGTGGTGAAGCCAAATATATAATATTTGTTTTATTATCATTTAGTTTTAGAAGATTTTGAGCATTATAGATCAGTATCCTCTGATATATTGTGTGTAACATGATAAACATAAGATAGCAAGTTCATCACCATCAGCGGATGTCTTTCCCGTCTATAATGGATGTCTTCTCTGTAGACAATCTGACGAGTAACAGGAAATTAGCACGCCCTCAATGAAGTTTTTCATAGCTCCGTATCACCCAATATAGCGGATGACCTACCGCCTGGCTCGACTTGTTTGCATTGTTGTTGCCAAAAATATTCAAATAGATAGAAAAGAAATTAATGAATCATAAATAACCAAGAACTATTTGTAATTTGTAACAACATTGGAGAAAGGATTGATATAATGGATGGGAAAGGTGGTTGACAATAAAATGTTTTACCAATTTATTTAATCTTTTTTTTTAAGCATAGCAAATAAAACTGCTGGGAACTTCGAGTTAAGAAAATATGAAATGACTTTTGAAAAAGGTATTGAAAGAAAATATTTCTTGACTATATCCGCAAATATAACCGTCGTTTCTT
>JAODUP010000401.1:0-17500 GCA_025642065.1 Paralvinella palmiformis
TACGTGGCTTAGCTACCTGAAATTAGGGGAGACGCATGTGGTCTGTAATTTACTGCTTCACCACGAAAACTAATTCTAAACAACTTTAGAATTTACAATAGATGACATATTCGGCGGAGAAAACCTTGCCAGTTGCTTGTTTGTGTGAAAAGCTCCTACTATTATAGTGTCACGGTAGAAATTCGAATCTCCGACCTCCCACACAACATGACCATGAGTAAGAAAGTCCCACTGATGAGTTCGAGTAATCATCTACACATTCCAGCATTAGATGTCGATATAGTATTTCATGTCAAAACTAGTGAATCTGCCTTATATGATAAAATTTAATTATGTTAAATGACTTTTAGTTTAAAGAAAATTGTTAATTTCTACTAAAATCAAAGAGAAACAAAATGAGCCCAAATTCGTCGCATTGGAACTTGACTACAATTTTAGTAGAGTCAAATAATGACTTGACCCACCACTAATTGCAAAAAATTGTTTCTCTGTGGAAATCTCTTCTTATATACACCAGAAATAAAATAGAGATGAATAGAAGTGGTGGAAGGGCCCTAAATATGTTAATTTATGTTAATTAGGTGCGAACATCAAAAGAACCAGATAAACAACTGGAAATCTTGCATTTGTCATCAAAAGAAACATTTAAATGCTATCCAAATTCATCAGTTGTATTTTTAGAAATAATAGAAACTAAAATCAAGTGCCCATTTGGCTGATTGGCTAATTATGTAATCATAATTATGCTAATTATGTGTCGCCATACCACCTTTTCATCATAGCTTTTAGAACTCTGAACCAAAAAGTATGAGAAAAATGTCAATGCTAGTAATACATGAAAGAATCCCTCAAAAGTTGTCATTATAAGTAAACTATGCAAATAAGGCAGGGTTAACCAAGTAACATATAAAAGTACTGCCCGCACCAGATAGACAAATCTAGAAGAAGATAAAAGCTAAGTCTCCGGAACACTTTTTGAAAGAAAAAACCAAAACAAAACAGGTAGCTCCGGTGGCCTAGTGGTCAAGCACCCGGCACTTGGTCCCAACGGTCGCAGGTTCGAACCCCGCAAGAGGTCGAAACTTTTCCAGGGATTAATTTCTCGGCTCACTACATCGTGGGTGGCTGACCACGTTAAATGGTACTGCCGTCTCCACTGAATTATTTAAAATAAAGGGGGACGTTAAAAACCCCTCTGAGGACGTAAAACACTCTGGCAGTGACCACCCTCAGGGTATTTCGGCTCCATCTTTCCGTACTGCTCCCCTGTGAGTGGTGGGGGAGGAGATTTCTCAACCACTCAACATAGAGGCTGTGCTGATTAAGCGACAGCCTGGGGATTCTCCCCAAACAACAAAACCAACCACTTTTGAAGCTCTGTGATTGTTCATTCATCAACTTCAGTCTAAATAGCCTTTGGATCCATTGCATTAGAGCAGCTGGTGCATTTACAGTCACCACAGGCAAATGTACATTTATGCGATAGGTGCATTTTAGAGTACTGTAGTCGGTTTTACAGTGAATAACTTCTAGTAGATTGTCAGGAGCTGGGGCAGGTCTCTTCGCAGTGGAATGAACTTGCCAGCCTTCTCCTTACACCCACATTTAATGTCATTAAGGCTTTCTTCTTTCCATTCGCTTATTTAATGGAAAACACGTAGTGAGTGGTACTTGACAGCACCTGACATTGATGCCGAAACCTGTGCCTGAATTTGTTTTGAACACCTGACAACATTTTCTTTAAATCGCTGACATCTAAGTTTGTCCAGAATGTCATTTTCCTCCATTCTACAGGGACACAATTGCCTTCTCCCCAGCTTAAGTAATTTCTGCATGTTTTCTGGATTCGGAATCACCAAGCAGCTTTTTGTACACCATATATTTTCCAAACCCATACTGTATAGAGGTTGTGTCGCAACCGGAAATGTCATGGACAAACAGAATGTATTCACATATAGTCTCTTTAGGATATCCCTCATCTTTTTTATGTCACATACTCTGCAGCTTTTTTAATGTAGCTTTGGTTATGGTCGAAAATAGATTGATAGCATGATAGCAAAGCAGAACCAGCAAGTGTGTGAAAGCAGAACCAGCAAGTGTGTGTCTTCTCCGACTAGAAAAGTGTCAACAAGCAAATGTCACTGCAGTCATGACAATCAGTATATCAGCATATCCCTTTGCATGATGGACAACACATCCTACTCACTCCAGTTGATCACTCAAAATGTTTATGAACCTATGCTTATCTACTGATTTTTGACAAAAAAAGAAATAACAGTTTGGCCAGAAAAATGAACCAACCCAGTCCTGTGCAAGTGAATAATATCCTTGGTTGACATAACTGCAGGATAGCCATCAAATACAATGGTTACTTTTGAGTACCTTTGAGTTGCACAATCCACGTATAATTGACAGATGTGATCAACCGACTCTTTTCTGGGCCAAGGAATTCTCTGAATAAGGGACCCCTTTCAAGCATATGGTGAAGGTATGTAGATGGCAGGGAATCTGACTGTGAGTCTTTCACATATTCTCACATTGCATCAGCAATGGCAGGTTTATTGGTTGGAGAACGAATGACTCAAATAGGGCTGCTGGGTAGCTGCAGAGTTCATACTTTAAAATCGTTGAGGGATCTTCCTCCTTACTGGCAATAACACTTAGTCTTTGGAACAGAAGCTGTGGCTCAATTTGTATGACATCATATTTAGTAATCACCAATGTCTTAGCAGTGAGGGTAAAAACTTGATTGTTTTTGCTTAAAAGATAATTCATTGATGCTCATTCCAACCATACTGTCAAGTATTGCCTCCCCTACTTTTTTTGCACTGTCAACATTAACAGACATGTTTGGTGTGACACCACTAACTAGGCTCCGCAATGACTTGCCACTACCAAAGATATCTAACTGTCTTGAATAAGTCAAAAGTTTCATCAACATCTTTTTCTATTGTGCCTTGGTTACATCCTTGTTATGCTCACATGTGACATATGGACCCATAATAGTAGCTGCATGACAAAATTAACTTCTGAACAAGCTGACATTAACAGCATTCACTGTGCTCGATGGCTGTCAGAGAAGCCTCATCCACGAGTAAGATCACCACGACTTTTCACACTGCGCATAAGCATCTGTTCAATTATAAGATCAGTGGACAGGCCGGCCCAATATCTCCCAGAACGGCAAGTGACACGGTGTCCGTCACAGATATTTCTATACACACCTGGATGATCTGCTTCAAGACAGAGCATCTCCTGCAGGTAGAGGTAGGCGCACCTAGTATACCAATTGTGTCCTGATGCATCAAAGTACAGCAACATTTCCCAAACTGATTTCAGGTGAAGGAACCATTCTCCAATCAATTCAGCTTTTATGAACTGACAGAGTATCTGCACCGTATCCGTGTACTGGAACCAGGGTTGGGCTGTTCTGTGATCACATAACAATGTTTTTTCCTCAGAAATTTTAATTGGTATCCAACTCACTGCTTTTGGGGACATTATCTCCACAATCATCACAATCGAACAAACTATTCAGGAAACCTCTTGCCGTATCCAAATCGCAGTTGCTTTGATTTTAATGACTATCCTCACCAGAGTTGTCCTCTTCTCCTTCATCAGCAGTAGGCAGGGTGTAGTTGTATGCATTCGCAAAGAGCATAGTATGCAAGGACGCTTACACTAATAAATGTCTTCTGACAGCTCGAGAGACAGCCTTCCCTGAAAGAATGTGAGTGACACTGTTAGTTGCATAAATAAATCATCTCTACTAGTTCGGAACGTCCATAGTCTATCATAAGGTGGCCAATGCTGCCTAGAAAACGTCTCTGTGTATGAAAGCCACCTAATCTTATCACTACTGACCAGTCTTGATCGACCTCATCGGTTATCTTTAATATTGGCATTCTCGTAATTGCTGACGTCAAATGACCTCAGAAATAAGACAGTACCCCTTAACTACCAACATGACATTAAAGCCATAATAATCTTCCATAACTGGACAGAATTTGAAGCCTTTGCCATTAAAAACCAGGAGCTGGGGTCTGATTGAGTGAAACATGCAAGCATTCCTTTGAAATGACTGATTTATGCAAGGCCTTGAGCACTTATAGGTTAATGCACAAATGGCACCCCATAGAAGCGCATGCTAGTACAGCAGGGACTTAGGCCTAATGAGACTTAACCTAGGTGGTAATGAGGGACTTTTGTTGCAACACCGTTTTGCAACACAATGCCGGTAGATGGCGAAATGTGAGGGGCCAAGGTATCGCGTGTTTTACTATTTCCTGACTGTGTACAAGCATTTCCATAGACAAATTCAGAACACAGCAGTTTCATCAGATTCATAAATATATGTAACATAACTCTAGTTTAGAGGTTAATTTTCTTAACATGCCTTCAACGTGTTGTTCAAATAGAGGAGGCCATCAATTCCCATCTGACCGGGACATGTGTAAATTGTGGGTTATTGCAATCCGCCGAGTGGCTGACAAAACGGGAATATTGTAGCGGCCAGGTCAAAACAGTTTGGTTTGCCCGTCGCATTTCAAAGCAGATGACTACAAAACGACAAATGTCAGAGGTATGATACGTTAATTTATATATTAATTTATATATTTGATCATATGAATACGTTAATTATTTACGGCCTAGGCTATGGTATAGCCATTCGATTTGGTAGCCGTAGGCCGAACCAGATACAGACTGTGTGATTAGGAGGCCGGTCATTTGTGTGTGGTTAGGTAGTCGTGACTGTGATTACAATGAAGCTGTTTCTTATATAAATGACACAATTAATAATATATTCATTTTTAGTTTGTTTTAAATCTTATCAGTCATTACAACAGTGTGTGTGCTTATTTCAGGTTAAATAAGAAATTCAGTTATAACTATTAGGAAATCAACATAAATGCATTGATTATCTATAATTTATTACTCAGTTAAAACATAAGATGTTATTGGTTTGATATTTTTATTCTATATTCATATGAAATCTGATTTCTTTCAGGGTTCCCTACAGCAGGGAAGAAAATGAGGTTGAAAGATGGGGCAGTCCCTTCCAAATTCTGCTTCCAAAATAGTCGATCAAGATGTTGATATGGTGGACGAATCAGTTATAGTAATTGACTCTTCCATTGAGATGTTACATGTAGAGGAAGTAGAAACTGTGGCCGAAAAAACAACAACAACACAGGGCGTTCAGACTAATGCAGGACTTATTCTGTTAGAATCTTCCTCACAGACTGGTTCGGATCCTAACCCCAGTAATCGGATGACTGCAGCAGCGTACAAAAATAATCCGAGAGGCATACAATTTTATACAGGCATTGACAACTATGTAATTTTTAGAGACGTATTTGCCTCACTTGGTCCGGCTACAACCAGGTTGAACTACATGTATGGTGTTCCAAATTTAGACCCAGAGGATCATTTTTTTCTAACTCTGATGAAACTAAGAACATACAAAACAAACTTTGAACTGAGTATGCATTTCTTGATACCAGAATGTGATGTATACATCATATTTGTTACATGGATTCGTTTCATGTCTCTGCAGTGGAGAGAACTGACTATCTGGCCAGAAAAGGAAATTGTCCACTGTTTTTGCAGCTTCAGACTATAAAAGAAAATTTTCCAAGACACGAGTCATTTTTGATAATCCAGATAAGCCATGCACTTTTGTCGTTAAGAGTGACGTAGTAATATTAACAATGGCACCAACTCTGTCAACATGGCCACAAATTAATATTTGGGCAGTAACAGAGTATTCTTGCAGGTTTTTCACTTCGAGTTCTTTATTTACTGATAATCCACATTCAACAGTTCCTTGACCATGGGATATAGCAAGCATATTCTTGATTACCATCCATACTTTGTCAAAACGTGAATTTCTGGACATAAACTGAAGTTAATCTATTCGTTGATCGGCATCATGTTGTGAGAATGATACAAAATCCTGTTTATTTCTGGCAACCACAACATCTATAAATTCTTCAAATTGTGCCAATATGTCATCACAAGAAGCTGTCCCTCATTGGATTCTACCAGCCTCAACTAGAATAGGAAGCATCTTTGGTGTTCCCAATTCTCTGGGATCAAAACATGTATATGTCTGATACAGGGATATTTCAAAGTCAATTTGCTGACTATCTTTTTTTTGCAGCGGCTAACAAGAACTCTCTGCACTGAGTTCGAAGTTCCATGTTTAATTTCAGCTCACTTATAGTCCTTTTTTCTATAAATTTTTTTTTCCAGGAGTGCTATTAAAATCAAGTATCTTCTTTGAATTCCGGGATGCGTGCGAAACCCATGTAAATGTCAAGGCTGTTAATGCTCTAATGTAATAACATTTTTTATTTAATAATATACAGGCGATACATATATGATTGGTTCCCAGGTACAAGTAATTAATATTTCCAAAACTCTACATTAAATATTTAAAAACTTTTCATTAAAATCAATTTACATTCACCTAAATGTTTAATTTTAAAATCTTTTATTTAGTCCATTGAAACCCATGCTAAAAATCCCCTAAAAGTCAACACGAATAACTAAGGCTTAGCTGTGTCGTTCATTTGGCAAAATCAGTCCATTCAATCATTGGGTTATATCTTGATAATTATTGTGTTAAATGCTTTGGAAAGACAATCATTCAGCTGAAATACTAGTCTCAGTCTCCGTGTAATATGAAATAATTTGCAGAAAGATTTCCAGTATTTATCGTTAGTGAAAATTTGCCATCCCATATTAATAGTGGGCGCCATTGCTGTTTCTAACCCGAAACTGCAGTTGGTAACCGATGCAATGCATTTCGCCTGGATCGGTCTATTATAGCCATTTACAGGTAAAGTTCTTTTATAAGTGATTGTTGTTTCTAGGTCAATCACACTCCCTCATCATCCTCCGGTTGATGGAACTAAAATGCCGCAATCAATCAAAGTCGCAGTAATATTACCAGATTGAGCAGGCCGATTACGACTTGACCGGTTTACACAAAGGAAATGTATCTTTGGGCCAGAAAAGTTGGCCAATAACAAATGAATGTTGTATCGCGTTTTTAACTGAGACAAAATACAAATGGTATCCATAAATCATGTTAAAACATGATCTAAAGTCAAGAGAAATATTTCAACCTACTACAGTAGCATCTACTACAAGGTTACTGCATATCAAAGGCTCTTCCTACTTTCATCCCCCTCTTCATTAGCCAACTGGGGAGCTAAATAATATTGTCATATTTATAGTAATCATCAGTCACTTAAAAAGAAGTCTAGAGATAGTAGGGGAGGGGGAGTGTGTGATACATTAAGGATTCTGAAGTGTTGTACAATAAAGAGGCATATTTTTAACCAATAAACAGAAGAGTATTTTTTCCCTTCTTTTTAGTAACATGGATGATAGTTTGAAGTACACGGTTATGAAATATATTTCTCAGCAGTTCAATGAAAATATCAGGAATTACCTAAAATCCCCCCCCCCCCATAATCTATTAAATGAGTATCTCGAAATAATCTGGTTTCCTATGGGGGGAGGGGATATAATAGAAAATATTATTCACAGCTATAACATAAACAAGTCGAGAAATTACCATATGACAGATGACACCAAATGATGAACAGATAAAACTAGCTTATATTTCATTTTATTGTTGAGATAACGATATATGGTATTTTGTGAACAATCAACAAAATAAAACACCACATCTTCATCATCTACATAAAAACGGAAATATATCCACACAAATATTTCCTAATGATGCGTTGGATATTTATAACTGGTATTACGTTGAACAGGTACAGAGTAATAATAACAAGTACCAACAGTGATATACACGTTTTTGATGTTGATATAAAATGTTGTTTACAGACTCACAGACTGCCAAAGCTGAATATTTTATATATGTTTACCATGTAGAGAGTCACTCCTCAGAGTTCATATTTAACGCTACACTATACTGTGCGGCTAGCTGACAATGGTATGACATCTACACTCACATAATAGATTAAAATTCTGACAATCACATCTGAGCATTTTTTTAGAGCCGTGTTAGATCAGAAATTATTTCAAGGCGAATCATTCTCCTCGTCATCCACTGGTTCGTGTAACTGAAATGAATCGATGTAAATATTGATCACGCAGCCAGCTAATATGACACACGCATCTCTCCCCCAAACATCTATATTACTAACCTGACTAAAATATATAGTAACACATTTATTAACACAAAATTAGCCTTGTCCTTGAAAGCAAAATAAACAGTATTTTAACCAGAAAAATGTGCAATATCATTTGTGAAAAATGCTGCAATTCTCTTGCTGTAAATTTACGGCCGACTTATACAAATTAAAAATTTTGGTTCAAGGCCCATCACCTTGCGCAGAATACTGCAATACAATTAACTCATTTTTAAATAGTTCTGCCTGTATATATGTAGATGCAACAGTGGTTTTGTTAGAAACTGGAACCGTGGTTATTTGACCTACCTCCTCTCCAGGAGAGATCTGGCCACTTTCAATTCCAATACTAATGACAAATCTGCATAAGAAACAGCCGAGATAACTTTGTGCCGCAATAGGACCTCGAGGCCTACCAATATCGGACCCTGGTATTTTTCATTGGCTCCCCACTTTATTTCTTAACAAAACCACTTCCCATCCACATTTAAAATATGATCCATCGCTTTCGTTAAATTTAGTTCCAAAACCTACCAGAGAATAACTGGTTAAGATTATATAACAATATTTTATTCACTTACCACATTAGCTATGTCTAACCATTGTCTGACAGACACTATCTTATCATTGTCCGTAGGCGGAAGATCCAGATTCCAGTGTGTATAATCAGTAAACGTCTGTGTGACTTTAAACTTTCTTTCCTCTTCATCGTTACACACCTTGTGGGCTTCCTTTAGAACGACACCTGGTGATTAAAAGTAGCGAAATGATCAAAACAATAATAAACAGGTTTATTATCTTAATGATAATCTTTTGATGAATGATGCAATTGATATATATGTATATAAATATATATAGGGAGGGGGAGAGTGTGTGTGATACATTAAGGATTCTGAAGTATTGTACAATATAGAGGCATATTTTTAACCAATAAACAGAAGGGTATTTTTCCCTTCTTTTTAGTAACATGGATGATAGTTTGAAGTACACGGTTATTAAGAATCAAACAGTTTTTCCTTTTAACAATTCACCAAGATTAAAGATGTTAGTTCGCCAAAAAAATAGCCATCTTTATGGAGAACTACAAAATTTCCATGCACTAAAATATTTTGCCAATATAAATATATTACAAAACTGTATTATGTTAGAAAATAAATAATCTTGTTTTCATATAGCTCCTAAAAAGCGACAACTTATTACTATGTGACTGACTACCTGTCTGTCCAGTTGGTTGCTAAGCTGTCTTGTCAAATTATGTTGTATTATTAACAAATATTACATATCTATCTTAGTATCTAAGATTTTAACATTAATATTGCAAAACCATTCATAGTTTCTGATACTTAACAACAACAAATCTTACCATTGTACTTAGCCATTAATTTCACTGATCTTCCAACACAAACATAGATTATATCTCGTCACTAACGGGATCTACTCATCACGTTAATAGCAAATAATAAATGTGATTAACTGACAGGTATTTATTATAATTTACAATAAATACCTGTTATTTAATCATATTTTATAATTTATTAATGTCTCGTCTAGTAGTCAATAATAGTTTCCTTTAATCATTATCAGCCCTAATGTTGACTTTAATTAATCTAATACATTTAATATAATAACATCACAGAACATTATTATGTTATCATTTCAGAAGTATTACGCATTTTAACATTTGAATGGCAAGTAGATAAACTTCCACAAATATCACAGGGTCAATATATGGAGTAAAAATATAATATTTACCCATATAACTCTAGTAAAAAGATCGCCATTTGTAACAATAACATCGTATTTATGTAATCTTGATCTTTGAATAAGTTAGTGCCATTTATCGAGTAACTGTTCAACATACTCTGCCCTAGATTATTTCATGTTTTTTTAATGTTTGGAGTTTGGATTAATCTAAATACATTGTATCTGGATTTTGATATTCACTCTAAATGAGATCATCCTTTAGCTAACAAAAGCCTCGACTGTTAAAATTACTAACATTAGTGTTGGTGTTACTTCTCTTGAGACCATGAATTCAGGATTCGTTCACTTCCATTATGGTATCCATGACAATGTTAGCCAACCAAGACGACAGCAGAATATTTAAAACAAGTAACTATGATATGATGTGAAAATCTCCATTAACCAGAAGCTAATATTATACACATCCCAAACTCAATAGCCATAATTGTGTTATACACAATCATCATACCTGTATAACCAGAAGGTACCATCTTCTTCTCACCGTGTAATGGACGCCCTCTGTAACTTGCCTCCAGACCTATAACAGACATATAATAACAATAATACTTAATAGATTATAATAACTAGTTATGGAATGAATTATCAATGGCTAACACACACACATTAAGACTAGTCATAGCTTAGCCCTAATTGGTGGAAAGAAAGACAGGAAGCATTTAAACTTGACTGGATGAGATTATTATTGCATAATATGAGACGATAAGTATAAGTATCCGCTATAAAGAGTTACTGACAGTCAAATGTAACAAGCAGCAAGGTTAAATAACCCAACTCACCAGCACCATATTGTAGTTACAAAATTAGGAGATAGAAATATAAGTTTTCTGTGTGTGGTTCATGAACCACATTTCAGAAGCCGATGACGATGGCTTCAGTAATACATGTTTTGGCCACCATTCATTCTTACTCTCACTACGATTGGCTGTTACACTTAAGATTCCGTCCAATGACAAGAAATCTGTGGCAATGATGCGGACTCCCCACAAGTGACAAATTGGGGCAATTAGAAATTTGTTTCCCGGTTGCTCAACACAAACAATGCAACGGTCAGTGCAGCAATAGGTTTTGAATAGGCTTATTTTATTTAGCTATCTTGTTCATCTCTAAAACGGGTTTATCGTTGTTGAATAAATATATATATATACGTGTTCATGCTACGATAAAAACTTTTTAGCAGAGACTGTACCTGAATATAAAGCTCTAATTGGCTAATGGGTGGGGATTAGTGAAATTAAGAACACGTGGAAATATCTGCAATTACATTACAATCATGAAGTTCACCAGACAACCTCCCCCCCCATAAGAATAAAAAATGGTACCATATATAAGTTTATATCAAACACAATGATCCTTTATTTAGACAATTACAATTTACTTAAATTTAATTACTTTTATCAATTACATATATAATATATGCACAGTTTTAACAAAGAACCACCACCCAGCCTAATAATTATGTGTAGAGTTAATACAAATACAATGGAAATGTACATACATATAATATCAGGCATGAGAGTGGACTTTGAAAAGAATTCCTGAAAATCTGGAAATGAGGTCACAGACCAAAGTGAGGGACATGCACCTGGGGGTGTAGGAGAGACAAATTGGACTTTGTGCAATTTTAGGACAATCTGAGACTACTAAAGTGGTGGATTAAACATGATTTTTGCAAGAGAATTCATTTTCAAGCCAGTTTGACTCACTCTGCATCTCCAAAAATTATATTTTTGGCTCTGGAAAAACAAGAATTCTGGTAAAAACTGGAAAACTCTTATCCCTGAAAATATAAGCTTCTCCATACCCTAAGCATTAGTGCAGTTAACGACAGGTCTGTATCACCTGGGTTCAAACCCTGGCCAGGTTATGTTAGAAGGGTGTTTCATTATTCACTCAGCCCAAAGGTGGCCATAAGAGCAATATTTACACTTGCATCATACCAATAAGACAAGGTCTGATCAGGCACGCATCACAATGCTTGGGATGCATTCAAAGATGGGGACTATGCGTTCAGCAGCAGACCATTTTACAAACTTTTTTTGGCACTTTCCCATTGGGCAAGAGCGCCCCAAAATCCACTTGCCCTGATTTTTTTTTCACTGGTTTGTTTGTAGAAGTGCTCATGTTCCTAAATGTATTGATAAACTGGATTAACTAAGTCACTCATGCGCCTACAGCGATGCAGAAGCTGTCAGGCGACTAGGTTGAAAAGTAAACAAATATCGTGCCTTTGATGCCTGGCGGTCACTGTGGGATAAGGGTTAATTGTAGGTATGTGGATAAAAAATTCAGATCCCATCAATTTCAAAAGTTGTGACATTTTCTATGTCTCTAAATGACGACGGTTTTGGTTCTATTATTCCCATATGTTAGCATTACAAGATTGTGACCCGAATTTGATTGTTTTTCAATAAAAGGCGTATAACGTTACTTTTGAAATTAAGACTCCAACAAACTCATCTACATTATATATATATCTTTCAAATATCATAGCGTGGCGAAGCATCGTGAAAATCTGAGGCGATGTGTCTTGTGGAGCGATTAGATCTAGTCCGATGGGCGATAGATCTAGTCAGACTCATAGTGATCATAGTCGTATCACCGTAAAAATCACGTATGGGGCAATTAGTCTTATAGTTGGTTGGTTCGTGGTTTGGTTGGCTGGCTGGATGATCGGTTAGTTGGTCAATATCTATATGGGGCGAATAGTCTTGTTCTTAATTGCCCCATGCCATAGCTACTGTCAGTCAGCCAAACTCAATCATCAACGGGCGACTGTCATAGATCTAGATTTTCCACACTGATGATTGAGTTATTGACATTTATTAAATCTTGATCAGTTGATGATTTGTGAATTGACAATATATGAATATTTATCATTTGTCAAATTTGAAAATAATGTTACCTTTATCTTCAACTGATGGTCTTATATTACACTCAAAGTACTTTTTAACCTTAGCTGATCCATTGTAATCAATTCGACAAGGCATATGATGTAATTCCTCTAGTTTAGAAACATCTCTTACTGCTTTACAATCTAACTCGATAGCCATGTTCAGTCTATTTACATCATGTGCCCGCCATAAATTTCAGACGGCATTCCTAAATACCAAATATAAATAGTGACATACCGTTTCGTACTCAATACATTTCATACCATAAAGGTGCGTACCAAGATAATTCTAATAAACAATTCGTACCATATTTTCTGTTCAAATAGAGTCTAACGTTTTATCACAAAATTAGAGGTAGTTGTTTTACCATACAAAGGTCGCTACCAGAAGTACTACGTGAAAGCGTAAAATTAAAATTTATTTCAATACCTATTTGCATTAAAATCATAATATATATATATATATATATATATATATATATATATATACATATGTGTGTGTGTGTGTGTGTGTGTGTGTGTGTGTGTGTGTGTGTGTGTGTGTGTGTGTGTGTGTGTGTGTGTGTGTGTGTCTCTCTCTCTCTCTCTCTCTCTCTGTGTTTGTGTGTGTTTTATGTTACATATAATAAAGGCGTGGGCTCAGGTTTTCGTGATGTTTATAATTCTTACAGAATTATGATCAAACGACTGCTACCTAAATAGAAAACAAATTTTATATATTAGTACATATATAACGCAGCTATAACAGGAAATAAAGCATATATATCAGTACATATAATATCTATTATGATAATAATTCTAATACCTCCGACAATAACAGAAATAATAGTATTTTCACTCAGCCCAAAATAACACGACTAGTTTCGGTTATAAGAAACCTTTATCAAGTGCATGTGTCTAAAGTATTTACTTTGCCAGCAATATTTATACCATAATTCCCTAGCTAGTTTTGAATTTCAAACCAGAATCTAGAAACTGTTAACCTTTGTAGCCTTTGTCTAGAACGAGAGTGTGTGTGTGTGTGTGTGTGTTACCTATTAGAAAATAAACCAACTTTCCAATTTTTCTTTCATAGCTGTAAAGATACCAAAACACACATATTAATAGTAATTAACTGTGTGTACTGAAATCTGACTGCTGTCAGTAATGAATGGTTGTTGCAGCTTCGGTTGAGATCTACTTCAGGAAATATTGCTTTGTTTTACTGAAGTAATTACTAGGGCTGAGAATTTTTATAATTGGGTTTAAGTTGTTTTACTGGAGATGTGTTAAAAAACTATTGAGAGCTCCAGGAGACATTGTTAAATATAACGTTTTCCTACATTTTGCTAGAAAACCAAGGAACCAGCTAGATTTTTGTGTTTAGAATAAGTTGTGATAATTCTATACTCATAATCATTCAACACTTCTTTCTGTTGGAGAATTTTATAATGTTTTTTAATTATTCTTGCTGCTATGTTAGCCGTTTTTGAAAATGGTACCACAAATGGGACAACGTCCTCATTTTGTATAGGTTTTATAACATCTTCATATCTTTTCTTATTAAGACCTCCCGGTTCTAATGTACCAAGGGTATCTATCCAAAATGTTTCCCGAATTAATCTATTTATCTTGTCTTGAGTGTATGAACCTGTAGTAGGTAACTGCTCAATCTGTGGCCATTCATTCTAACACGAAGTTCGCCATTACTCTCGCCTACATACTGTTTAGAGCAACGTAAACATTCACAGATATATATTATGTTAGATAAGCTACAGTTTAAATTGCCTATTATTCCATGTGTTTTATTGGTAACTGTACTTGTGATATTGTGACAAGAACACAATATCTCGCATGATCTACATCTGCTAATTCCACATGGTTTTGAACACCACTGACTATTTGTAGGATTAGTCGGATTAATACGACGTTGTTGTATTTGTAGTTCACGGACAGTTTTACTTTTAATATGGCGTAGCCATCTTTTTGAATAATTCCTTTTGCATAATGAATGAGACAATATCTGCCATGCTTCATCAAAATCTGTAATTTTTGAACAAATCCTAAAAAAACGTGAGATCTGAGACTTCAGGATTCCTTGAAAGGTATGTTTAGGGTGAAAGGAATCCTTATGCAAGAGTTGATGAGTATCTGTCGGTTTAAAAAGACCTTTGTTAATAATCCATTTTCATTTTCTGGATCTTTAAATATGGTTGTATCCAAGAAATCAATTTTCTGCTTATTTAATGTAGCTTTAAATCTAATCGGTGGTTCGTGATTATTTAAACTATCCAAAAATCCATAAAAAGCCTTTTTCCGTGGGGCCACACAATAAATATGTCATCTAAATAACGATAGTATGTATGTGGTTTTAAAGCTGCTTTATATAAGACCTCCTGCTCAAATTTAGCCATGTATATGTCGGCATAATGAGGAGCCCAATCCCGGCCCATTGAAGTGCCAGTGGCCTGAATATACCATTGCCCGTTAAAGAGAAAATTGTTATTTTTTAATGATAATTCAAGGAGTTGCATTATACCGTCATATAATACTATTATTTATGTTATTGTCGGAGGTATTAGAATTATTATCATAATAGATATTATATGTACTGATATATATGCTTTATTTCCTGTTATAGCTGCGTTATATATGTACTAATATATAAAATTTGTTTTCTATTTAGGTAGCAGTCGTTTGATCATAATTCTGTAAGAATTATAAACATCACGAAAACCTAAGCCCACGCCTTTATTATATGTAACATAAAACACACACACAAAACACACACACAGAGAATATTTTCTTTCTGATCTGTTGAAATTATTATGGAACACAAAAATGCGAAACCACAAATATTGAATTAGAGCGACATAATAATTTCCCGTGTTTCAATAATTGTTTTATTATTAATAACAATTATTATTAGAAGTTAAAAAGATACATTATACCAAACTTGTTTTACCTGATGTAATATGATTGACGTAAACGACGTGACGTCACTAAATCTTTTATTTATATTTATCACTAGTACCCCCCCCCCCCCCCCCGGCATGACCTGATTGATGATTGTTAAGGAAATAAGATGATCCGTTTGAAAATTTTCGTAGGTTTTTGTTTCGTAAATATGCCAGACTTAATTAAAACAATAATGGTTACCTAAAATATCAGAAATACACCTGGATAATTTAGTCGTAAAAGTTTGTCGACTGTACCACTCTATTATCATTAATGTTACCATGGATATCCGATAAATTATAATACACTGAAGTTATATCCAGGGTTGTTTTTTTTTTACCGTAAAAAAACTATTTTAGACTGCATCGTAAAAAAACTGTTATCAACTGTATAAATTGTAAATAACGTAAAAAACGTGAACAAACATTGTGTAACTAAGTAAACACATTCACATAATCATGTCTTCACTCACATCCATCTCACAAACATCAACATATAGGAAGAACCATTTTTTTATTGTATTACCTTAAATATTGGCATATAAATGAAATGTAAATCGTGACATAACATATATTAACTACTCTGTGGAAAACAATTAGACATAACATCAACATATTTAATATTCTAATTTAGCCGTTCCTCTGAGGATTCTGTAGTGCCCTTGACCTAAGCATTAGGATATGTGGCGCTATAATAAGTGCTATGTTATTATTATTATTAGTATACCAGCTTAAAGGCTGTGATATTGCCAAGACGATTGCGAACTTTGGTATGAATATTTCCAAAATTTGAAAAAATCCTCTCAATGGGCGCAGATGAAGCTGGGCATGGTACCAACTTAAAGGCTGTGCTATTTCCAAGACGATTGCGAACTTTGGTATAAATATGTCCAAAATGTGAATAAACTTCTCAATGGATGAGCAGATCAGATCAGGGGATTAGCAATTGGGCTCATAAGTTATTGTCATACATTCAGTGAGTGTCACCTAGAATTGGTGATTAGTGTATCATGGGACAATTGTATCCAGTTGTGATTTGATTTGGTGCTTGATGATTATTAATTGCCAAATTAGGTGTTGTGGGCTTTCCGTATCAACTAAATACACATACTTATTTAACTGATCAATGCATTATATAATATGTAGTAATACTAACACAATGTTGCAATGAATAGGCATTATTAACGCTTGATATTATTGTGATTTTCACAGTAAAAATGGAATTTCTTTCGAAAAGTGAGGTTTTTGTACAATTCATTGTAAAAAAAAACGTTTTTTACATGACGTTAAATAACGTTAAAGATAGCGGTGTTAATAACGTCTGTATTTTCACCTGCAGCAGCATATACTATCACAGACTACGACATTCATACTAATCCAGCAAGGAATGTAAATCTTTACTGTTTTGGTTTGAGTGATAGCAATTTAATAAAATATAAATATTGTCGAGCCACGATGTCGTCGTTTGTTAAAGCGTACGACTCGTATTCGAAGAACCCCGGGTTCGGGGCACCGGGAGCTGCAATGTTGCCATGTGGCGACTGGTTCACTCGTCCATAAAAATGAGAACCTGACAGAATGTGATGGTTATATGTTTGAGTAACGCTTCGTGCCTTTAATGGCAGCACGTGAGTTGTATTCTCTCTTGGTAGTTGAGATGTGTGCCGGGTGGAAAAAAGTCCCAGTCAAGGATAATAATAATACTGTACAGCATCTCAGAACAAGGTCACCTGGTT
>JAODUP010000401.1:25000-142500 GCA_025642065.1 Paralvinella palmiformis
ATCTGACGAGACGTTTCTTGTTATCGTCTGATTTATCTCGACCTGCTCATCATGTGAGGATGTTGGGAATGTTTGCGGGGAAACTGACGACGTAAACAAAAAAACAAAAATAGACAATTTGTTGTCTATAATCCGCTTTATTGTAGCGCATCCCTGCCGAGTTTATAATTAGCCTGATCCCAGACATCTGATGAGATGATTAATGATGAAACTTCTCAGTACAGAACAGGTAAATAACGTGATTAGACATTTGACACGATTAGACAGGTGATATGATTAGACAGGTAATATGATTATACAGATAACATGATTAGAGAGATGACATGATTAGACAGGTGATATGATTAGACAGGTAATATGATTATACAGATAACATGATTAGAGAGATGACATGATTAGACAGGTGATATGATTAGACAGGTGACATGATTAGATAGATGACATGATTAGACAGGTGACATGATTAGACAGATAACATGATTAGATAGGTGACATGATTAGACAGATAACACGATTAGACAGATGACATGATTAGACAGGTGACATGATTAGACAGGTGATATGATTAGACAGATAACACGATTAGACATGTGACATGATTAGATAGGTGATATGATTAGACAGGTGATATGATTAAATAGATGACATGATTAGACAGGTGACATGATTAGACAGGTGATATGATTAAACAGATAAGATGATTAGACAGGTGATATGATTAGACAGATGACATAATTAGATAGATGACATGATTAGACAGGTTATACGGTAAGACAGGTGATGTGATTAGAAAGGTAATGTGATTAAACAGGTGACATAATTAGACAGATGATACGATTAGACAGGTGACACTATTAGACAAGTGTCATGATTAGACGAGTGGCATGATTAGACAAATGACATAATTAGACAAGTGACATGAGTGAACGGGTGACATGATTAGACAGGTGACATGATTAAAGAAGTGACATAATTAAAAGACATAATTAGTTATAGAAAATATGAAAGGCCAATTAACGTGATCAGACGAGAAGCATGATTAGAAAGATGACATGATTAAATCAGTAACAACACTAGATGAGTGACATGATTAAACAAATGAATTAATTACATAAGTGACATGATTACATACGTGACATGATTACATAGAGTAACCTTCTTACAGGTTATATAGGGCGCTATATACATTTTGTATATTATTGTATACTGTGATTACATAACTGATATAATTACATGACTTGATTACATAATTGATATGAACACATAATTGATATGAACACATAAGTGATATGATTACATAAGTGATATGATTACATGAGTGACATGATTACATAAGTGATATGATTACAGAAGTGACATGATTACAGAAGTGACATGATTACCTAAGTGATATGATTACATAAGTGACATGATTACATAAGTGACATGATTACAGAAGTGACATGATTAAATACCTGACATGATTACCTAAGTGACATGATTACCTAAGTGACATGATTACCTAAGTGACATGATTACCTAAGTGACATGATTACAGAAGTGACATGATTACAGAAGTGACATGATTACAGAGAAGCTCTTGCCATATTTTAATCACTGATAAAAGTAACAAGACAAGATGACCTTTATTTGACATCACCTGCTGATTTGTTTATTAGAAGCTACCTTCTTTGCGCTGCCTGCCTCCCATCCAGCCTCGCATCCTGACCAGGATGGAGTTATTTAATTAATAACACATGCGCATTTATATATCTATCTACCTGTAATCCTCTCCGAGAAGCTTATCATATTTCGTAATGAAAATAAATCGGGAAAAGACGGTGCCCGAGGAAGATTAATTCCTGTGACGAATTGACAATACCTATATCTCATTTCTATGACCAATAGACAGTACCTGTGTCTCATTCCTGTGACCAATAGATAGTATCTATGTCTCGATTTATGTTCGTCTCTATATATACTTAGGTAAAGTGTAAAATTCTGCTAATTGCTCTCGTAGAAAGACGAACTTAAACAATAGTACAACTTCTAAACAAAAATGACTAGTCAATGTATTTTGATGGTAGTCAGTCAAACACCATCTGTGACTAGTCAATGTGTTTTGATGGTAGTCAGTCAAACACCATCTGTGACTAGTCAATGTGTTTTGATGGTAGTCAGTCAAACACCATCTGTGACTAGTCGATGTGTTTTGATGGTAGTCAGTCAAACACCATCTGCGACTAGTCAGTGTGTTTTGATGGTAGTCAGTCAAACACCATCTGTGACTAGTCAATGTGTTTTGATGGTAGTCAGTCAAAAACCAGCTGAACTTACTTTTATCGGGGAGGGGGGGGCACTGTAAGTGTTACTATCAATAGATTTGTATATCATATTTCCAGAGCTCAAGATGTACCAGTTTATCTACACGCGGATAACTTGTATATACAAAAATACATCTTCATGAGCGCGACTTATGGATACATAAAGCTACATTTTCGACTAGCAATCTCAACGTCATAGGAAACATTCGGGTTCCTTCATTTAGGAACTCTTCATTTAGGAATTTTCCATTTAGGAATTTTCCATTTAGGAACTCTTCATTTAGGAACTCTTCATTTAGGAACTCTTCATTTAGGAATTTTCCAATTAGGAATTTTCCATTTAGGAATTTTCCATTCTGCAAATCTCATTTTAGGTAGAATGTTTGTCGGTTTATCTTGTGACGGGTTAAAATAAAATATTTTGTTGTCTAATTAAAAGTTTACTGCCGGGAAGACGATAAGAATGTCTTACTTTTAAGTCTATGTCTATATATCTATTTTACTTTATATACTTATATATTTTGTTCTTATTCACACGATTGAAATAGAACGAGGCCACATTTGTAGGATGTTCCATTCCCATTAGTATTATCTGAGCTGAATACTTATTTGTAATAAAAATACTACTACTACTAATAATAATGATAATAACCACTTGTATAGCATTAGATTCAACTGTTCTCTCGTGATATACAGGTAAGTATAAATATGACATATACAGTATATTATACCTTAAAATTACAAACCGTCATAAATATTACAACACACTATGATATAATACAACACAACAAACTACAAGATATCACAATAGAACCTATTTCACTAATACATCTAATACTACACTATATACAAAAATATATCATACTACAATATATCATACTACAACATATCATACTACAATATATCGTACTACAATATATCATACTACAATATACTACTACAATATATCATACTACAATATATCATACTACAACATATACTACAATATATCATACTACAATATATCATACTACAATATATCATACTACAATATATCATACTACAATATATACTACAATATATCATACTACAATATATCATACTTCAATATATCATACTACACTATACTACAACATATCATACTACAGTATATCATACTACAATATATACTACAATTTATCATACTACAATATATCATACTAGAACATATACTACAATATATAATACTACAGCATATCATACTACAATATATCATACTACAACATATCATACTACAATATATCATACAACAAAATATCATACTACAACATATCATACAACAATATATTACACTACAATATATTATACAACATCATACAATATGACATCATACTCTAACCTATCATATTACATACTGTAATATACTACAATATATATTACCACATATTATAACAGACTTTGCTATAACACTACGGTGTATTATGATACACTATCCGTCAACGAGTCAGTCTATGTTGGGCGTGGCCAGACTACATATGTCATTATTTTGATTGATATTACAGTACCTGTGTGATCAAAAATTTAAATAATTTGTATGTTTAGAAAATCATTAATTATATGACAACTATTTCATACATAAATTGCAATATATATATATATATATATATATATATATATATATATATAATGTTATATATTACTATTTCACACACGCGCGCGCGCGCACACACACACACAAGAGAGAGAGAGAGAGAGAGAGAGAGATCACAATTAAGTGTCATATTCCAAGAGTCCATTGGTAA
This sequence comes from Paralvinella palmiformis, assembly GCA_025642065.1. Classification (NCBI taxonomy): domain Eukaryota; kingdom Metazoa; phylum Annelida; class Polychaeta; order Terebellida; family Alvinellidae; genus Paralvinella; species Paralvinella palmiformis. Next base: position 29,064 of record JAODUP010000401.1, read on the forward strand.
GATTATGATGAGAAGTATTTCGTTCAATTCTTTATTATTTTATAACAAGTCATAAGTGTCTTCAAAACTTCCTCATTCACCATGATTAGTGCTCCAACTTGGTCCGTGTTGAGACATTAACACTGATATTTAATTAGAAATATCTAGATTATGCCAGCTACAACATTGTCTAAAAATTTTTTTATATATATATATATATATATATATATATATATATATAATATAGGGAAAATATCGTGACCTACATCAATATAAGTCATCATTGCAATAAAGCCATGATGTATTATAACATTAATAATGTGGTGATATTTCCAGTTTATTGATGTGTAACTACACAATCAGTTTAATTAGCATTGGTAGTGGTAGTGGTGGTGGTGATCGGGATGGTAGTTGTTGAAGTACTTGTAGAAATGGTGATAGTGATCGTAGTTGTAGTAGTGGTAGTTGCGATAGTAGCTGTGGTAGTGGTAGTTGTAGAAATGGCTATGGTGTTCTGGTGGTAGTAGTTGTGATAGTTCTGTTACTAGTGGCGGTAGTGATGGTGGTGGTAGTGGTGGTGGTGGTAGAGGCTGGTAGTAATGTTAGTGGTCTTAGTTGTAGTAGTGGTTGTGGTGGTAGATGAGGTGTTAGTGGTAATAGAAGTAGTTGTGGTAGTGATGATGGTGGATGTAGTTGATATTGTGGTGGTAGTAGGTGCGGTGATAATTGTGTGATAGTAGTGAAGATGGTGGTAGATGTGGTAGTTGCTGCTGCTGATGGTAGTCGTTGCGATAGAGGTAGTGGCTGTAATTGTTGTAGTGGTTGCTGGTTATGTTGGTTGTGGTACTTATTCTGAAGGTAGTGGTGGTAGTTGTGTTGCTGGTTATGTTGGTTGTGGTACTTATTGTGGAGGTAGTTGTAGTAGTTGTGGTCATGGCAGTTGAGGTGGTGATGATGGTTCAGTGGTAAGAGTGGTACACTAGGAATTGGGAGTTTCTTTGTTCGAATCAACCTACCTATCGGACGTCTTCACATATGTAGTACAGGCTTTATCATTAATAATATGTTATATAAATAAAGCTCACATCTCCCACATCAATAGTGAGTTCCGGTGGCCTAGCGGTTAAGCACCCGGCCCTTGGTGCCAACGGTCGCAGGTTCGAACCCAGTAAGAGGTCGAAACATTTCCAGGGATTAATTTCTCGGCTCACTACATCGTAGGTGGCTGACCACGTTAAATGGCGCTGCCGTCTCCACTGAATTATTTTAAATAAATGGGGACGTTAAAGACCCCTCTGAGGACGTAAAACACTCTGGCAGTGACCCCCCTCCGTGTATTTCGGCTCCGTCGTTCCGTACTGCTCCCCTGTGAGTGGTGGGGGGAGGAGATTTTATTTGTGCCGAATAAGCAACGGCCTGGGGATTCTCCCCGAACAACAAAACAACGATTACCTGCACTATAAGCTCTCTTATTCACAGCCACAAATTAGACCATCATGTATATGCAGATGACACCCAAGTATACATATCTTTATCTACAGCAGACACTGATCTTTCCGTTAAACAATTTGGTGACTGTCTCAATGATATCTCAGGCGAGATGACAAACACTAGACTTAGGCTCAATGCCAACCAAACAAATTTCATCATTATAGGTACATCCAGACAACGCAGCAAACGTACTCATTTCTTCCCTGTGAACTTCCTTAGTCATAGCATCACACCATCAGACACTGTATGTACTCTTGGTGTTACATTTAATAGCGATTTTATTTTCAGAAAACGTGTTTCTCTGACATGTCGCTCCTGCTTCTACCATATTCGTGACCTTCGCCTTCGTACTGATTACTAGTAAGCTTGTTTACTGCAACTCGCTTCTTTATAACATTGCATCTAAGGATATTCTAAAACTATTCAGAACTGCTTAGCTAGGGTTGTCACACAGTCTTCTCGGTTTTCCAATTCTCTCCCACTTCTGAAATGTCTTCACTGGCTTCCTGTTCAAACTTGCATCATTTTAAAACTCTGCATTACTGGCTATCAAACCCTTTCTTCTGGAAAACCTTCATATCTATTTCCCATGCTGTCTCTAGCACCCAAGCCCAGAGAGCTCCATTCATCTGATGTTCATTTGTTGTCTGTTCCCAGGGTTAAAACTCATGCTGGGTTCAGTGCTTTTCCAGTTGCTGCCCCTCTTCTTTGGAATTCACTTCCTGAACACGTTAAGGCATCAAATAGCATAGTTTCTTTTCCGTCACCATTTGAAAACTGGCCTTTTCAGACTCGCTTATCCTTCCTAAGTTCCCAGTCCATCTGATCATTTGTTCATGACCTTTGTATTGTACCTGGACTAGTTTGCCCAACCCCTGTAACAGGTGTGCCACCGAGCTCGATTCTTTTCGAGGATAATGGCACAACGAGTTTTATATATATATATATATATATATATATATATATATATATATATATATATATATATATAATTATAGATATGTATACATATATATATATATATATATATATATATATATATATATATATATATATATCGAGCTATACGTTAGATCGCTTTTACTAATATATAACATTATAATATTTTGTGTGTTATAGATCCAATGTTGATCGATATCACTGGCACTTGCAAGTTAATGCGATTTAACACCTGATCAATAAATCAATAATTTCAATTACAGGCCAAATGTTATCGTCCCCTACTAACAAAATCAATCTAATCTTCGTTTAAAACACTTCTAATGTATACGTTTTATATATATATATATCTTTCCGTACAGCTCCCCTGTGAGTGGTGGGGGAGGAGATTTCTCAACCACTCCAACATAGAGGCTGTGCTGATTAAGCGACAGCCGGGGATTCTTCCCGAAAAACAAAACCAACCACATCAATCAACCTCTATCACCTTAGTACACCTAAACATACCATCGTATTATGGTCTCATTCATTCCTCCGACAATACAGTGCTGCCGCAGCTATCCGCACACTGGTCTTCCGACTAGTATATATATATATATATATATATATATATATATATATATATATTGTTGATTAGTGTACTGTCGGATTAATTGATTAATTTAGTGAAATATACATCTCACTTGCCAGTCTATAATCAGATAATTATACAAATATACAACAGAATAGATCTTATCGATCTCAGGTATCGATCACCGAGAAGTCAACAGAACCAGCGGCTGGTAGTACAACTGGTACTCCGCGTACAGTTTGTACTCTTGCCTTCAGCTGGTCGACGAGTTCTTGTTTTATGTTTTGATAGTTCGAATCCGAAGTCCTGTTGATTTTCTCCTCGGGATCGGTCACGTGGTCAAACAGTTCCGTCCAAAGTCCGGGCGGATCCCAGTAGACGTTAACGGCGTACAGACCGGATCGTTCGTCCAGCCGATGTCTGACGTGAGCAAACATCGTATACCGATATCTGGTCGTCCTGAGGGAGTACTGCATCCCTTGCCTCCTGAGCACTTGGGAGAGCGCCGAATCCCGAACGACGCCTTTCGGATCGTCCGCCAGCGGCAGCAAACTGACGCCTTCGGTGCAGAGATCCGTGCCCGGGGGCAGATCGGCACAGCGCGGTATCGTACCCAAACCGGCCGCCTCGACGATCGTCGGAAACACGTCGACTACTTCGACCAACGACCACGAGTCCGTGCCGTTATCCGTACGTCCCGGTACGCTAAGCATCATGGGTACGTGATTGGCCACTTCCGACGTCCTGTACTTACCGAAATAATTCTTCTCTCCCAGATGATAGCCGTGATCGGCCATAAACACCACGACCGTATTGTTGGAGAGACCCAATGACTCGACCGCGTTCAGGATCCTTCCCACCAAATCATCCACGTAGCTAACGCAAGCGAAGTAAGCCCGACGAAGTCTGCCGAGTTCCAGATCCGTGATACTTAACTTATCCCGTGTAGCTATCGAGCCGCCTTCGTAGTCGGCCAACTGGTAGAACTCGTCGTCTTCCGGATATAAATCGAAGAATTTCTCCGGACAGGTCAACGACAGATGAGGCTTACGGAGACCTAAGGCGACGAATATCGGTCGTCGACCAGTTCGAGCCTGATCCGCGAGCTTCGCCAATCGTCTGGCGATGTACTTCACGGAGTATTCGTCGGTCAGAAGGGTTCCCTTTCTATTTCTTTCATGGACGACGTTCCATCCGGGCCATCTGGATCGATCCTCGAATAATCTATCCTTATTCTTACAGAATACCGGTTCCGACCACGAGATGGCGTCGCTGTCGTTAGAACTGGCCGTCGATGGGTGGAACACTTTACCGGCCGATAACGTCCGATATCCCATACGTTTGAAATATTGCGGCAGCGTAGTGAAGTCTCCCCCAGTGAGTCGCCAATAATGAAAGTTACCGAACACTCTCGTCGTATCCGGACGTCTACTGGTTAACAGAGACGTCCTGCTCGGTCCGCACAAACTATATTGGGCGTAGGCTCTCCGGAAGACGATGCTGCGCCCGGCCAGTCGATCCAGGTTAGGCGTGACCGTATTGACGACCGGACTCGATGGTGTCGAACGCTCTTCGGCGTCACGATAAATCCCCAAATCGGGCCGCATATCGTCGGCGATGATAAACAATACGTTCATACGACGAGTTGTGCCTTCTACCGAACTACTTCCGGTCTCCTCTCGCCGATCCGTCGTCGTGTGTACGTCGAATAAACAAATATACAACAAAAAATAAACAATAAGGGACGTCACTGTCACGCGGAAGATCCGTTTCCTCAACATCTTCTCGGTGATAGCTGACCACCAACTTTGTGATGGCCAAATTGGGTCAAGTGAACATTTGCCCTAAAACGTCAAATTATCGATTTGATTTAAACGGCTTTCGAAGTTCGATACATCCGATGTGACACGTGACGTGTTGTTCGATGTGGTGCCACCTTTTTCATATATATATATATATATATATATATATATATATATATATATATATATATATATATATATAAAACGTATACATTAGAAGTGTTTTAAACGAAGATTAGATTGATTTTGTTAGTAGGGGACGATAACATTTGGCCTGTAATTGAAATTATTGATTTATTGATCAGGTGTTAAATCGCATTAACTTGCAAGTGCCAGTGATATCGATCAACATTGGATCTATAACACACAAAATATTATAATGTTATATATTAGTAAAAGGATCTAACTAAGCTCGATATATATATATATATATATATATATATATATAATATCTATATATATATATATATATATATATTATATATTATATATATATATATATATATATATATATATATATATAATATAACTTCTGTTGTGCCATTATCCTCGAAAAGAATCGAGCTCGGTGGCACACCTGTTACAGGGGTTGGGCAAACTAGTCCAGGTACAATACAAAGGTCATGAACAAATGATCAGATGGACTGGGAACTTAGGAAGGATAAGCGAGTCTGAAAAGGCCAGTTTTCAAATGGTGACGGAAAAGAAACTATGCTATTTGATGCCTTAACGTGTTCAGGAAGTGAATTCCAAAGAAGAGGGGCAGCAACTGGAAAAGCACTGAACCCAGCATGAGTTTTAACCCTGGGAACAGACAACAAATGAACATCAGATGAATGGAGCTCTCTGGGCTTGGGTGCTAGAGACAGCATGGGAAATAGATATGAAGGTTTTCCAGAAGAAAGGGTTTGATAGCCAGTAGTGCAGAGTTTTAAAATGATGCAAGTTTGAACAGGAAGCCAATGAAGACATTTCAGAAGTGGGAGAGAATTGGAAAACCGAGAAGACTGTGTGACAACCCTAGCTAAGCAGTTCTGAATAGTTTTAGAATATCCTTAGATGCAATGTTATAAAGAAGCGAGTTGCAGTAAACAAGCTTACTAGTAATCAGTACGAAGGCGAAGGTCACGAATATGGTAGAAGCAGGAGCGACATGTCAGAGAAACACGTTTTCTGAGAATAAAATCGCTATTAAATGTAACACCAAGAGTACATACAGTGTCTGATGGTGTGATGCTATGACTAAGGAAGTTCACAGGGAAGAAATGAGTACGTTTGCTGCGTTGTCTGGATGTACCTATAATGATGAAATTTGTTTGGTTGGCATTGAGCCTAAGTCTAGTGTTTGTCATCTCGCCTGAGATATCATTGAGACAGTCACCAAATTGTTTAACGGAAAGATCAGTGTCTGCTGTAGATAAAGATATGTATACTTGGGTGTCATCTGCATATACATGATGGTCTAATTTGTGGCTGTGAATAAGAGAGCTTATAGTGCAGGTAATTGTTGTTTTGTTGTTCGGGGATAATCCCCAGGCCGTTGCTTATTCGGCACAAATAAAAATCTCCTCCCCCCACCACTCACAGGGGAGCAGTACGGAACGACGGAGCCGAAATACACGGAGGGGGTCACTGCCAGAGTGTTTTACGTCCTCAGAGGGGTCTTTAACGTCCCCATTTATTTAAAATAATTCAGTGGAGACGGCAGCGCCATTTAACGTGGTCAGCCACCCACGATGTTGTGAGTCGAGATATTAATCTCTGGAAAATTTTCGACCTCTTGCGGGATTCGAACCTGTGCCCCTACCAATGTTTATATACGAAGGACACGGAACATCAAACAGCATCAATTTGTTGTTTTGTTGCGGATGTTATTTTCCGGTCGTCGAAATCATTCGACGTATAAAGAAGAAAGATTATAAAAGATCGAATGAGACGATCGTTGTCGTAACATAAAATGTGTTATGACAAAAGTTGGCCAAGTAAATGTGCCGAAGGTAAATCTAGATGATTGATGTTTCATGGCCACTTTTGTGCACATGGTAGGCTAAATGGGCCGAGCAACCTCCAAAGGTAATGAGGCGAAGTCAAAGATGAAACAACCTTCAGATATGCCCACGCCGAGATTCGAACACGGGTGGTAGTGATCTGTGGCCCAACACGCTACCGCTAGACCACGGAGGTGACTAGAAGGTAAATCGTCAGACATCATGACGTACCAATATATTAGAGAAGAACAAAAATGTCATAACGGTGATAATTCGCAGGAGAAGTTGCCGATACGAGACCGTTTTAACCTGGACGACATTATATAAACGAGGATGTGTATTATGCTTGTATCAGAACTCGTCATACACACACAGCACATACTCATCGCGTTGTGTATTGTATGGATAGGGGTTATTAAGCTTACGACGTACTCAGCCAAATTAATACACAACTTCAAAATATATGCGTGATCACAATATGATCATCCCACAAAAGCCTTCAAAACAATATTATATGTCATATTTTTAATTGAGTTACCGAAGGACATTATAACTAAATGTACTTTATTTTTCAGACCAGTTCTACAATTAAGTCATTCTGTTGTTTTTTAAGTTTTCCTTTTTTAATATGCACAGAATACGAATTTTGCTTAACGAAACTCCCCCCCCCCCCGAAATTCCTCTACCCTGATTTCCCTTAATGTAATTAGGAAGTCTTAAACCTGCGTATGCATTTATAGAAAGACCTCAACATTGGCCGGTGATCGACTTATCTAGGATGGAGAGTTAGATCAAGATGTTACACATCTGTAATAGGGGACGCCTCCATGGTCTAACGGTAGCGTGTTGGATCACAGATCACTACCATCCGTGTTCGAATCTCGGCGTGGGCATATCTTCTGCCAGGTTAGTCACTCGCACTCATAAAAGAGAACATATAACACCAGTCTTGAACTCCCCTGCATTGGCTTCCGGTTATATATAGGTCGCAGTACAAGATTTTGACGTACACGTTTAAGGCACTTCAAGGGACTGCACCTCAGTACTTAGAGGAACTTGTCGTACCGTATCAGCCGACAAGGTCTCTACGGTCTGAGTCTGAAGCATTCTTAGCCGTACCAACAACACGTGGAATGACATACGGTAATAAATGTTTCAGAAAGTGGAAGACCTTTGATGCCTTCAAAAAGAAGATAAAAAGTGATCTCTTTGTTTCAGCTTTTCCTAGCTGAATATATTATGTATTTGTCTGGAAAGAATTATGTATTTTTAAAGATGTAAATCTGTTACATCCATAGAATTATTTATTGTCAAGCGCCTTAGAGTAACCTTCTCACAGGTTATATAAATCTTGTATATTATATTATTATTATTTATCTGAGGGATGTTTCATCTTTGACTTCGCTTCATCACCTTCGGAGGCCGCTTGGCCCATTTAGCCTGCCTTGTGGACAAAAGTGGCCGTAAAACATCAATCATCATCCATCTATCCACCAAACCAAAGATCTACAACTGTATGCATGAGTTTATATATATATATATATATATATATATATACCATGTGCACAAGTGGCCTTAAAACATCAATCATCATCATCATCATCATCACATATGTCCTGTCTATCTGTATAATATGATTTATAAATCACAGAAATAAACCACACAAATAAGATGTTTATGTGATACACATTTAGTGGAACCTTTCTCTGGTGTCAAGGACGATATTTTTTAATTACTGTATGTCACGTGTATACTTATGGGAGCGATAAACGATGCAATGCAAGTCAATAAACACTCAATAAAATCAATAAAATAGTGCCCTTTTTAGTAGCATAGAGACTTTTATCAGAATTTCCAAGTCATTACTAATTACAGCAGAATTCGGTTAATTGGCTGTTATCACATCAATAACTTTTGAAAAATCTTACTAAAATCCCTAGGTGCAAATAGGATTGTCTAAATTACTTCAGTAGCCATTTCCTGTCAATATTATTACATCTGAAGTTCCCCGTTTGGCCTGTAATAATCTAAGGTTTACCCTGTAATATAGAACTATTATCTTCACTCTCCCAACTTCTGTTTGACATTTTCAACATATAATTTTTCGTTTAAACACGGGAAATAGTTGGAAAAATAATGACATATAGTTAATTAGCACAGTAATAGAGTAGGTGGTAATTTTGTATATTCTCTGTGAGCTCTTTCATCGTCTGCGTCAGACAGTAAAACTTGCCGGATGTTTTAAAGTCCATTTTTATATGCACCAAATGCACCACACCATCTCCTATTGGAATCATCAAAATGAAACACCTTTCAGAATTAGGCCTGGAGTCACACCGCTGTACTGGAGTTTTAGCACCGATCGCAGTAACAGCTTCAACAATGAAGGCACCCTATGTTAAACAGTACTGAATGCTGCTAAGAAATAAGTAATGTGTATCAAACAAAACCTTTAATTTTTAAAGAAACTAACAGCTAGCATCTAATGATATGAATCATAAATGGTACCAAAGTCCACACATATATATATATATTTATGTATATTTATTGAGTTTGTATGTGGGCAAAATATAAGGAACAATTGATGAAATGGCATAAATAAATGTGGTAGAAAATAAATATTCACATCTTATATTTTCACAAATAAAGAGGATAATACGATTATCAAAGTTTACCTCAAGTGATTCTAGATCTCAATCCCTCGGAAGAAATCTGCCAACATTGATTATATATGATATACAGTGTTCCAGCTAGGCCATTACATGGTGGCGCAACGCCCTTCCCGTATTTAATTGCGCCCTGTACGTTTTATTTTACGCCCTGTGTATTTACAGGGCGCCCGGTGTTATCGGTAATTATGATACTGTCACAAGCTCCATTTCATGAATATTAACTAAATGCCAAAATTAACTAAAAAACTGATTTCAAATGATGTGCCCTCAAAAATATCTTTCACACGTAAAAGTGCCCTCCATCTGCCAACTGCATCCTGTACTTTTCAAAACCTAGCTGGGACACTGATATATATATATATATCCAATTAATAATCTATTTATCAAAGTCTAGTGTGACTAGTAGACAGATTGTAAAACTAATATCTCTTTTAGCTACATCACATGTCACCGAGTTAAGAGTAAACTATTAATATAATTGTGTTATAAACAATAAGACCCCATACACTAATCAAAATAACATCGACTGAATTATAAAGATATCAGACAATAAACACAAGTCAGAAAACAAGGAGAATGTTTATACGTAGATGATAACATTATTTATTCCAAACTAGACGATTGCAAGCGGTATGTTTTAATCATTTAGACACAAATGATTATCTGTCTAACTTTGTGATAATGAGATCGAGTCATCTACCCGTGACCAAGATTGCATCCATGCACGCACTGAATATCCATGACATATAGGTGATGTGATGTCGTTTAATGAATTATTTACGAAGTATATTTCTCATAGATTCGTTGCGAGTCTATTAAATATCGGCTCAGTTTATCAACGATTCATTCAATTATTTTAACAGTCTGAATGGAGTATGTAATGACCATCGGTGAATCATCCCAGTTAATGTACATACAGCGAGCGCTTGGTTAATATACTCCCGAAAAATACAATATTTACAATAGCAACCAATAACATTGAGCAACATAACAATAACGATGATGGGCCAGCCAGCTTACTTGTACCAGAACCGAGCACAGATCTATCCTTTATGACGACATAAATTAATAATAGTATGGACTCTGATGAGATAAACACAACATTAGAGCTCAGTATTTAACATTTGTCTTTAACAGTCATGCATAATATATGATCATAGAGGAGTCGAACCCAGAAACAAAATCTAAATAACAAAACAAGTCATGCAACTACCCACTAGGCCATTACCCCACAATGACGAAAGTGTCGGTCACATAGAAACATATCACGGAGGAATGTCACAGGCTTTTGTGCTTGGAAATGAAGATGATAAAACTGAAGATGATCTTTTCTTTTGTCGTCACTGAAGTAAACATAAACCTGTAGAAAAATATACAAAATATTAAAATATATCATCATATCTATAGATTTATGTACAAAACAACAGTAACAGATGTAATTAATTGCATGGATTGATGACTTTTCTGTAATTCACTTTGTAAATATATATTTATATCACTGACTATGTGTTGGAAGGTTCATTTACTGGATAAACGATCTCCGTATAAATGGATTTTCTCTGTATATATTATACCAACTTTCACTTTGACTGTCTGTTCTACAGACATCCTCTTGTTGTGAAGTGTCTTTTGGTTGTAAGTCTTTCACTTTCAGATATTTTTTAATGGCTTCGGCTTTGCTCATCCAAAAGGAAATCTAAACACAAAGCAATGTTAGTAAACTAATATATTTCATGCACAAATTATGCAGTTATGAGCTGCAAGGAACTAAAACTGTAAAATACTGCACAATCATCAAGCTATCATAAACATTCTATAAAGTACATTTTGCTAAGATATCTCACATATTAAAATATAGCTATATTTGGCTGTACAATATAAATGTATATTTTGTGGACAAACTACTGTTAAACGTGAAGTGCGCACATGCACACACAAAAACATGAATGCAGAGCAAACAGGACAATTTGAGCAGACAGAGATGAGAATGCTGCGATGGATGTACAGTAAGTCTAAAGGATAACGTACCAAGTGTGGAGCTTAGGGAGAGAATGGAGACTGAAATTGTTAAAAGGAATCAGTTGAGGTGACTTGGGACATTTGTTACGGAAAGATGATGATGAATGGGTAAAGAGAAACATGTTGTATGAGGTGGATGGTGTGAGAGGTAGAGGAAGGCCGAGGATGACATGGAATCAAGAGGTGGAGCAGGATATAAGTGTGGGCTGAATGAGGTAGATGCATAAGATGAGGTAAAATGGAAAAGACTGGTGTGGGAACCCACAAATCAACCCCCTTTTTAAAAAGAGAAAAGGAACACAAATGATTTGTTGTTGATATATATATATATATATATATATATATATTATTATATATATATGTGATATATATATATATATATATATATATACAAACACACACACACACAACTTACCTCACTCTGTAGTACTTCTTTTCTTCTCTCTGATCTTTCCTCTGCAAAGATAAATGTTCACTGTATATTATTACCATATTAATTATAGGTATTCTTATAACGAACAAATTTTTTTACTTCTCGTTTTGAGAAAAAAGGCTTATAATTTTATTATTTACAATTTACCAAAACTATTTGATGGTTAACCACTTTGCTTATCTGCAATTTGGACTCCTGGTATTGCTCAATACGTGAACAAACCAACACATCATCAACATCCCTGGATCTATCCTCTTTCTAGATGCTACTAACTGATACATCCATAATCCAGAATAAACCCACACTATCAATGGACAGCGTCAATGAAGATGGTAGTTGTCTGCCACATTACCTTGCTATGAAATCACAACACTTCTCACCTGTACTGACCAGGTAATGATGTATCCTATATTTCTCTCACACCAATTACCATCTTATTATATTTTAGAAAGTGTATCAAATATTTAGCCCTAAAAAATGCTACTCTTGAAGTGGCAACATCTAGAATCTGACCATTTCGTGAATTAATTAACAAATCAATAACTTCGGTTAACCAGGATTATGACCAAAGATGAGGACATTGGAAATTTATGTCTAGGTTGATTTACACACTGAATCAATATGGTACCACATTTACTATTTACTAAATATAGCTGTGCTAATTAGAAATACTACCTTATATAAAATCTATTCACCGTAACAGTATCACTTATTACTGCCCGAGATCACAACCATATGGATATGATATCAGAACTGTGTTCAAACAAATACTCAGAATATCTCAATGGAAGAATCACATTCTAACCAACTATATCTGTATTTCCAGTTGTCTTCTCAGCTTCAAGTTAAGTTGTTACTGATGACTCGACTGACTGAGTTCTGAGGATTGTCAAGATTGAATATTAGTTCATTTCTGCTATTATTGGTAATATCAGAATATTTGATCCATTTAAGCACTTCATAGGAATTACTCAAATGTGCTCAATTAATTACATTGATTAACATCACTGGTTTCAGAATTTTATTTAAATGTCTACCTGAATAAAATTCCATGGAAATATAACAATAGTAAATCCACAAAACAAACTGATCATCAGTGACAAGCATTACTATAACATAAACACAATGTCTCTCAACATGAAAGAATTCACGCTTTTGCACATCAAATCTTCCTAGAAATAAATCAGCATTTTTCCTTTCCTTTTTTGCCAATCCATGTTTAATTTACGTGTCATCCTCTTTTCACTTCTAGCTCGAGGCATTTTGTTTACGTTTGTAGAGAAGTCTGGATCATTGTTAGAATTGTCTATATGTAACACAATCTTTGTAAATTGTTTAAGTGAAACTCATGAGCATGAACTCAAACAACAACAGAAATTGCCAAATGTGATGTGTAAAATCACGGATTCTTAGAAATATAGTTCTATTAAATGCATAAAACAAAAACTGATTTTTGACACAGGGTAAGTTACAAGATTCTTTAAGTGTCTTTAATAAAGTTTCCATATAAATAAACAAACACCATACAAAACTAGATAATAATCCAATCTATATTAAATTACTCACAATCTAGATAAGAACTAAGATTTAATAGTCCCAGTAACTGACATGTATATAAGCTAACCTTGTAATACAGGTAGCAGGACACCTAATGCTTTCTGATACTGTATCAAAGCACCTGAATAGTCTTCTTCGCATTCCTGTAAATCGACATAAGATAATTATTATTAATGGGAAGCTACCGCATTAACAAACTTGTATATAAAATGGAACATGAGTGCAACAAACTCAACATTTTGAATCGTCTATCATCCGTCCATATCTTTAAATGTTTATCAAAAGAACATTTCAAAATGATATTTTTCCCATCAGTACAAATCAGTTCCTTTCACATTTTGAAGTACATATAAAGTAACAAACAATTATTTTATTCCCTATCAGCTGCAGTACCACACTCAAAACAATTCTAATCACCAGCTATCATATTTCCATTAAAATGATCCAAAAATCCTGAATTTCCTAACTTCCATGAGGCATTGCTAGTGTGTACTACACTCGCTAGGGGTTATTGTGTGACGTCGTCTTTGCCAAACATTACATAGCATGGAATTAGCTGCAGTAAGTGTATACGTGGACCTAGAGCAGCCCCCTATGCCACTGACACCCGGCCCACAAAAACAGTTGGATTGGTGAGTATTTGTTTGTATAAGTTTAATTGAAAAGTCAACACAGGGATGTGCCACCCTCGGTGTGTCTTTTTAGCCATTTGTTTTTCTAATTTTCGGGTTGTTGTTGTTGTTTTACACCACTTACACGTCGGATATAATCATTGGTATTTGATTATGTTGTTTTTTTGCACAATTGTTTGCGACAGAATACACCATTTTATATGTTTAATAAGGGCAATATGGAATATGAACATGTAACACTGGTTAAACAAGGCCACATGGAGTGTTTGGGGTCTTTGTTTGGCAAAGATGATGTCACATTACGAAGTTTTCCAAAGATTCTCCATTAAAGTTGTGGCCATGTGTGATGCTAGGAAAGCAAGTTTTAAAACTACTGTAACTTTATTTCTAGGAAAAAATAAAATATATATCTAAATGAAATTGATTTTAATACACAACACTAACATTTTGGCTAATTTGAGAAACATTTTCCTGTACTCTTTAACTTTCTTCACAGATTTAGATTCTGGCTTTCCGAAGCTTTACTGTTTAAGCATTACTGTATAACTATTTTGATTGATTTTATTTATTTATTTATATCTTTTTGTGCATTCCCAGATACCGTAGCATTGTGGGGTTTGCAGGACATAATTAACATGCTTTAATTTACATAGAATACAAGTTATATACATACATGTATAAAATTAATAATTGTACAATTTGTGTTGTGTTGATAAAAATTTAGATATAGCTATTTTAAAAACATACAAACTTAAAATTATTTCCTTTCAATTTTCTTGGCAAAATTGATTTATACAGGGTAGCCCATAACTCCCTTTACGGTTTAAAATGTATTAAAATGCTAAATGGTAAAGCAACTTATGAGTCATTCTTTATTTTATGAGCAATCGCTTAGTTTATATCCCAATCTATGCGATTGTTTTCAAGACAAAACAAAAACTTACAAGTCTCTCAGCTTGTTTGACAATTATAAGAGCTTTCTTCATATGAGGATGACCCACATACAGCTGTTCTGTTGATGACAGTATAACATTTATTATAATACAAAATGAACAAATGACACATTTATTGAAAATCATGGTTCACTGACTTCATAAATCAGATAAATTCCAATTAACTAAAGATTTCATGGTCATCATAAATGTATGTACAATTGATAAATTAACTGACTAATTAATTGCATCTTTCTCTTGCTCACTCACTCTTTCTTTCACACACACACACACACACACACACACACACACACACACACACTATCATAATACCTAATTCCTGTCTTGGATTCACAGTCTTCTGCTGTGTCTGTCTCGGTTTAATCAATTCTTTTAGTTCTTCGGCTCTCTGGATGTACTCCTTCACCTGGAAAAAGATGGAAATTCACTTTATCTGTCTAGTTATCTATCACCTTTCAGAAGAACAAATAAATGATTATTAAATGTTAGACATTAATCAAATAATTATGATGTCAACATTGTTGGCAGGATATCGTATACGTTCACAACACTGATCAAACAACGTAACAGTCTTTAAATATTTTATATCAACAGACAAACATGAAGACAAACCCGACAACCAACAGCTTCCCAAACAATACATTAATAGGATTATCTTGTTAAATGTCATGTAAAATCATTCTTCTCATAAAAATACTTAAGTATATAGACCGTGATATCTAAAGTTTCCTGTTGTACTTTAAGTATTGATCATTATTCTTTAATTACAAATGTTATTCTTGGATATTAACTATGGACATCATGCTGCATTGTTATATTTAGTTTTTCCATATGTTTATTGTGCATCCCCTGTGCAATTGCAATAATAGGGTTTGCATTATAATATATTTTACATTAATAAATATTGCATATAATGGTATATATATATATATATATATATATATATATATATATTATAGTATATAATAGTTATTTTAAACCAGGGTTTGCATTATAATATATTTTATATTAATAAATATTAATATAATGGTGTTATATATATATATATATATATATATATATATATATATATATATATATATAATAGTTAAAAAAAAGTTATTTCAACAGATTTCATTACATAAATCCCCAAGTGTGAGCAATAAATCTTTGCACAATGTTACATATTTTGATTATATCAGAATATTTACAGGTTTTCACTTATGAGCACACCTGAGTCACCTTAAACCATAAATGATCACAGTAACTGTGCAGGTATAGTACACATACTGAAACTAATCTAAATCTATATACAGAAATACACAGCGATTTTAAAAGGCATTTATACGAGAACGTATGGACTCCATACATACTCATGGTTAATGTCACACTAGTTACGCAGTCTTCATGTTATGGAGAAGATGTGACTCATATAACAATATTCATATTACAAATGATCCGAAATAGGTGAAAAAGACAATTATACAAATCATACTGGGCCACCGGGTAACTGAAGTTAGTAACGTGGCTGATTACAGATTACCGAGACATGAGTTCAACTTGCAGCTTAGCAATGAAGGGTGTTTCATCTTTAGTTACATCTGTTATGTTATGAATTTACTTAACCCAGTTCCCAGACCAGATGCGAAACCACAGCAATTCCATGAAATATATCATGTTTGATCAATTGTCACTTGACAGTGGAATAACAACACTATATCAGCATGGGCATGTTTATATTTATGATATCTTGAAAACCAATCAGTATTAAGGTTCTGATATGTTGTCCTTGAAAGGCAGGATATATGTCTCAAATATTATATTTACCTTAAGTCTTAGAGCACTCTTCTTACAGGCATCCTTTTCATCTGTTAAATAGTAAACAGAAATGGAGTTTCTAGTGTCTGTGTGTATATATATATATATATATATATATATATATATATATATTCTGTGTGTGTGTGTGTAGGGGGAGCTCCCACCTCCGTCGTAATAATTAACAGAATAATTCATTTACTGAAATGATACTATCATTTATCACACAAACAGAACAAAAAAAGTAACTAACAGAATTACAGATACAAGATAGTAATACTTACAGAAAATGGCTGACATGAAATATTCTAAGGCTTTACAATAGTAATCTGTGGCTTGTTGATAATCATGATCACTGTCTTTCTGAATGGCTTTACTTACCAAATCAATCTAACAAACAAACAAACAAAACACATCATGTTGTTCATTATCAATACAAGTCAATCTTATCTCTCACCCAGTAACTGACATTAAACTTGTTTTAAATATAAGACTATATAAGCTGTATAATGAAAAGTGGCTTAAAAGTAGGAATTTATTTTAATGGTTGTTTGCCTGCCCAGAACACAAGCACAGTGACTATTTGACAGGAAGAGTGACCCCATGATTTATCTGACCAATCGGATGATTTTAGATTATCTGATGAAATGCATACATGAATCGTGAGTTTTAACCACAATCTCTGGAGCTGACACGTGGTGAGCAACAACCGCAGCTAATCTTGCTGAAGGCTCTAATTTCCGTGGATAGTAAACCGTAAAGTGTCAAACGACAGTTATTGTAGATGTGTGAAAATATGTGGCAAATCTTAGTAAACATATATATCCACAGTGTTTATGAATAAAATTGTGGAACGATCTATTTTTAATCTTATAAAAGACATCTTGCAAAACTTCACACAAAATAAACTACTCAAAAAAAAATGACCAAAATTAAAGACGACGTTATAATTTGATAAGAAAGAAGTTTTTAAAAAGTTTAAATTTTTAATCGTTCGTATATTAAATAAAGCATGAAGACACTTACGGCTTTCTGTAATGCACCAGCACACGGTTGGTGTTCAAGGTCAATGAATGGATGGGATAAAAACTCTTCAAATGACATCCGCTCATCCGGATTGCGTTTCAACAAACCTAACAACAGGTGGCGACAGTCATCTGATATGTCAATGCCATGAGGTAGCTGGATATAGAAGAGAGTTAGTGGGGTTTTTTTTTAATCTGATTTAAATAATGACCTCAGGTGGTTTGTTAACAAAGGTAGTGTAAAGGAACAAGCAAGTCAGTCGGTGAATGAGTCGTCTCCTAAGCCTCATCATCTTATTATTGTCTCCGCTTCAAAGCTCAGCCAAATAATAGAGGAAAAAAATACTCTTTTGTATGGTAACAACACATGTCATTATCAATAATTATATATGTCAGTATCGAATGTAATAGATAGGGTATCACAGTAATACATATAACATTGTGGTAACACATTCAGTATCACAATAATACATATGGTATCACAGTAATACATATTGTATCATAGTAAAACATATGATATTAGAGTAATACAAATGGTATCACAGTAAAATGTATAGGACCACAGTAATAGATATGGTATCACAGTAATACATATGATATCACAATAATTTATATATATAGATATTATCATAGTAGAATCCAGGAGATAATCCCCTTGGACATAATCACCTCATCACATAAATAATCTTAAAAAAATTAAGATTATATTATTAATACCAATTTTTTTAATTTACATTTACTATTTTTCCTCTTATTAAAAAGAAAGTGCTCCAATTATTAAAATACTTTTTTATTTAAATATAATTTCATTGAAATTAATTTATTGTTGTTCATTTATGTACGTTAAGTTGAATATAATACTTGAAAAATTGCAATTTAATTGCAAACTTGTAAACAAATTAAACCTCATATTTGTTAATCTGTTTGGTATCATTGGAAGTCACATACTTATCAATTTCCATGGGAATCCACTCGTCCATTGTTTATAAGGAAGCCAAGTATTATCTCATAGCAACATTACAATATCTAAACATTACCAGAACTACAACAATTACTGCTAGTATTATGGATGTCATCAAGAATCAAAAGGATGGATTCAAGATCATACGGGATGGATACATATATACTAAGAAATATGCCTAGAAAACAGCCATCAGATAGGAATGTTCTAATCTTGTTTTGTTTTTCTCTCATGCAAGTATGCCATCACCACCTGACCTTGAGATGAAGACTGTGACCAGTTCTACCCCCCCCCCCCCACACACACACACGATCCATGTGACAATGGTGTCTCAGCTGCCAAGCTATGCACTACGATGTGGGAACGTGATGGAAGTTCATGTGGAACCCTCAAACAGTTTATCCCTGACACTCCCACTGAAGTCTGTGCAAAAAACTTGGCAGCCCAGGGGACTATCAAGGGGTCATTGCTTCAGGAGTGCATCAAATGCCTACAAAAGAACCTAAAATCAGTCTGAGATCTGGCCTCAGAATATCTACAATGATAGTGTACACTCATCCAACCAGGTGCTAGCCTTAACAAATTATATTATATACATATACGAAAACAAGTTAGCAGCAGTTTTGGGTGGTGGGTGGCTCCAGAACATCTCAGTGGAGGTCTAGAGTGATCTGGATCAAGTTAAACAAAAAACGTAGTCTTCAATAATTACACCCTAATATTCCATTACTAGCCAAGATGGGAAGGTGTAATTTGTGTGGCATCAATTATTGATGATGTCAACAATATTTGTGTATTACCTGGTATCCAGAGAGTTCTATAGTGTGTGCCGAGTGTGTGTCTACTGTCTGTGAAATATTAGCAGATTTTAAGCTTTAGCTTTGAAGCGTTTAAGCAACAGATCAGACAACAACCTTACTCAACAGGTTCCAGTATCCAGACAATAATATATCAATCAACATTCTACCACGTTTAGTTTGAGTAGTTAGTGTACCGCACTACGGATCCCAAGACCATGGGATCAAATCCGAGCACTACCTCTTACTGTGGGTATTTCCAGAATTGAAATTGATAAATTTGGAATTGGAATTGAAGTTTCCCACCCAAAAATAATTATATCCACAAATTAATTTACCATTTAATTTTTTAGAACACCCAATATCTACTTCAATCAGTGACTGGAGTTGGAATTGATCAACATTTACGTTTAAATCACTTTACAGCAAAATAAATCTCAAACACTGAACTGAATACTGCTTCTTACAACAACAGATCTCATTCTATACAGTATATCATCTGATTTGGGTGGCTATAGTGGGTGTGGGTATGAATAATGACATCGTGCATGCCGAAGTTATCACAAAACACACGCATGTGTGTACACACACACGCACGCACGCACGCACTACCTCAATAGGCTTGCTATCTATTATCTTGCTCTCCAGCTCTTCTATTGATTTAGAAGCAAACGGTGGTCTACCAAACAGACATTCTGAAAAATAATACACAGACATGTCAGAAATAATAGCCACTGATATCTGATAAACAATCCGATCACCAAATTTTCCTGACTAATCCAATCCAATCCATATTTTAATTCTTGACCGACTTTCGGTGTGTGGAGATAATTTTTAAATATCTGAACACAACTGAATAATAAATCAGTTCGCCAATAACAGATAACGTGTGTACCCCACAAACAGGGCTCACCATAAAGTATGACTCCAACAGACCAGAGATCTGCCTTCTCGTTGTAGAAGCGACAAGTAATGATCTCAGGCGCCATGTACAGAGGTGAACCACGTAGATGTATGGCATTCACTTCTCCGATGAGATAGTGAGCAAATCCAAAATCTGTTTGAAATTAGAAATTAGACTTGAATCCCATCACCTGGTAATCTGCAGTACATTGTGTTGTCGAGTTTACTTTATATCCAGATTGAGGTACTACGTATGCAAGAAATAATGTGCTCTGTTTGTGACAATGAGGTAATCTATACGTAGAGCAAAGTACGAAGATAACCATAACAAGTCATGATATGTTATCAGTAGAGTAACGGGGCAGAATGCAGTAGGGTTAAGGAACAAACCCCTGCAGATTTCCAGGTCATGGGATTCAAGTCTAGTTTTAGCTGCATCTGGACGATCTTTCATCTGATAATCCTTATTCCAAGCTATACTCATGACTGACTGGTGCAATAGTGTACATCCCAGGTAGCTGACAATTCTCCTAAATATAAACACACACAGATACACACAGACACACACACACTTGTTCATGATGTGCAGGTAGGCTGTATTTGGTACAGACACTATTAAGTGGCTATTCAGTAAACACATACCTCCAATTTTAAGTACAGGCTGTTGCTGTGATGTGAGCAGAATATTTTGTGGTTTCAGATCCATGTGAGAAACATTCATAGATCTCATATACTGGAGAGCGGATGCTAAAATAATGATATAAAAACTGTTTATGTAACAATAATATGATGGATAACATCTCGATTAGGCAATAATAGATATTTAATCTTCTGGTAGGATCCTCAATTTTACGTTCTCGAAAAGTCTTTAACATCTCATTCTAAGTCAGTGAGATGAATGCAGCATTTAATGTGGAAATCTTTCCCCCCCCTCCCCAAATGTTGGGTGCCACAAACTGAATCTCTAAACTGAGTTCACAGGTTTTTTTGTTGAAGTGCTTAAGATCATTGGTTAAAACTGTCACATCAAAAAACATTGGCTTCTAGTTAAGAACAAGTGTTTTTTTTAAATTTAGAGTCTAAACTAAAATCAGTCACTGAAAATTAAAGCAAAAATAAAGACGCCATTTGCAAATAAAGCCCACGACCCGCAACAAGTGTCACATGTTTTACCTCCACCATCAAGTCTGATTATATTACAAACTTGAATGATGATGAAATAGAAGGTTGCATAAATAAATTGGCCCGAATAAAGCACATCATCCCATTGATTAATAATATAAATACACACTGACCAAGTTGTTGGAGGAACCTCTTCACTATTGATTGTGGCAGTGCTCTTTTGGAATGTATAAATCTTGACAGATCACCGCCGTGACAGTACTCCATGATAAGATAAATATAATGGTCATCCCACTGAAACAGACAAAAACAGAATCCAACAAGTATCAATGTCATGTTTCAGAAAAGGTTTCGGCGGAGTAAAATATAATACGTTAAGTTCGTTACTATAAATGGATAAATCAGGTATCCAAGATTGGCAAATCATTTGATTTGATCATGAAATAAAAGAGCTGGTCATAAATTCAACAATCAGAAACAAATTTTGTAATTCTCTTTCTCTCTCTCTGTGTGTGTGTGTGTGTCTCTCTCTCTCTGTGTGTGTGTGTCTCTCTCTCTCTCTCTCTCTGTCTCTCTCTGTGCTCTCTCTCTCTGTGTGTGTGTCTCTCTCTCTCTCTCTCTCTCTCTCTCTGTGTGTGTGTCCTCTCTCTCTCTCTGTGTGCATGTAATCTTCTTGTACTAACTTTACTGAGGGTTACATTTACACTAGCACATAAAATATAAGCTATAACAAGTAAAAATAATAACAGTAAAACATTTACACTCAACCTCAAACTTGACCTCTTAATGTTAAAAACCCTGTACTGAAGCCTTTTCCATTTGTAGTGAATATAAACATGTAATATATACCAACTAACTTCTGTCAATCATATGTGTTTATCTATTATGGCATACTTCAGAAGGTAAGTTTTATTCTTCATAACTCTGTGAGCATTTTATTTCACTGAAAGTTATTCCACAAGAAGATAGCTGTAGTAATGACACCATTGAATTGAGTATCAGAAAAATTGACTGGGTGCCAGCTAAAATGGCTTCATTGTTAATATTATCAAACTGCATTGCAAATTTTATCACTAGTACGATAAGTAAAGTTAGTATAAGAAGATTTCATACACACACACACACATTTTGTCAATTCCATTTGGTAAATTCCAAATGTAACAATTCCAATTCCGACTCTTTTTTAGCTACTACTTTTTACCATGGGTAGGTACTCCGAGTAGTTTATATTCTAAGTAGGATTGTCATAGAATAAATATTTATGAATAAAAAAATTAAATGGTAAATTAATTTGTGGATTTAATTGTTTTTTATAGGAAACTTCAATTCCAATTCAAAATTTATCAATTCCATCTTTTTTAAATAATCAATTCCAATTCTAGAATTGGAATCGACCATCAATTTCAAAACTGAACTGACCCCATGTCTGGTGGATGCTAGAATAAAAAATAAACTTACGAGACTTCAGCAATCAATGTTGAGCCACAGACAGCTAAATTGGCTTCATGATTATCAGATTGCATTGCTAATTTTATCACTAGTATGAGTTACATTATAAAACCTCACCTCACTGATTACTTTCCACATTTGATTTCCTTTTTCATAAACTGGAGAAATGATCGTACATCAGCTAGGAATCTCAATTTTTTTTTTAAACAACCACACAATAATCCTGTGACTCTTCACTGTAACATGACAATCCACATAACGTACCTGGAAGTCTTTTAATTCGACAATGTTCTCATGCTTGAGCGTCTTCAGGAGTTCTATCTCAGTAAGTAGATTTTCTGTCGAGATTTTGTTCAGGTTTGATTTCTGGATACATTTCACAGCAACGACCTCTCTCTGACCACCCTTAAATTAGAAAACCAAAATTATACAGCACAGACATAGGGTCAATTCAATTCCAGAATTGGATTTGCTTATTTCCAAAAATGGAATTGGAATTGATAAATTTGGAATTGAAGTTTGCTACAAAAAAATCATCCACAAATTAATTTATCATTTAACTTTTTAATTCAGAAATACTTCTTCTGTGACAATCCTACTTGGAATATAAACTGCTCGGAGTAGGCATTTCAAGTAGGTATGCAGAGTACCAACTCAAATCAGTGATTAGAGTAGCTAAAAATATGGAATTAAAATTGATAGATATGAAATTGATCAATTTGAAGTGGAATTGACCAAATGGAATTGAGTGGAACTGATACAGTGAACATTCACAGCAATAGAAATCAACACATAAACTAGTTATTAAACTCTAAGACAAAAAATATTTAATAATAACAAACTAGTTTTTGTTTTATCATAGAAGATGCTAATTGGTCAGCGGAATTGTGGATACATCCGATCAGAATTATCTTCGACTAAATGTAATATTTTTCTAAATACATTACTATCGAACTGATGTAATAACATATTTATATATTTTATAACAAATTCAAGACGTGGTCATTGTTTTGGTTTTAAAAATAAAATTTAAAAAATGTACCTTTTCCCAAAAGGGTTTGAGTTATTTAAGCCTTTTGGGTTGTTTTTTTTTTGGGTCAAAAAAAAAAAAACCTGGGACCAAAAAAATGGCCAATGGATACAAACCTCCAAGGTAATTAGGCAAAGTGAAACATGAAACACCCTTCCGACATAGCCCTGGTGAGGGTTTGAACCCAGGTCCCACAGATTTGTGGCCAACCACGCTACCAGTTAGGTCATAGGCATCTTTAATGTATGTGAATGAATGATAACCGAATACTTACAACACCTTTTGACATTATTATAATTGTGATGTCTGCCAAAGTTGAATTTTTTTGTGCCATATAAACAAATTTTAAAGTGATTTTTTATTTAATTGAAACTTTTTAATAAATTAACTGTTAGTTATCGTCTAATATGAGTGAAGGAGTGTATTTGTAGATCTGCTGACAAATGGACTAGCTTTTAATTTAGTAACTCTACTGTTTACATTGATTATGATTACGTAATAACGCAAATGCAACAACTGAGCCATGATGGCGCAGTTATTAAGACCCATAATCAAAGGGTGGTGGGTTCGAGGCCATGGAGCTGCAGTACTGTCACATGGTTACTGATTCACTCTGCCAGAAATGAGAACCTGACGGGATGTGATGTCACTGATGGCTATGTGTTTGAGAAATGCTTTGCACCTATACCAAAAGGGGGGAAATTATATTTAAAACCGCTGGTCACTTGGTCGGGTGGGGATGGTTTTATGTGTGCATTGGGGGTGTGTGCATACACACTCTGTTATGGCTTTGGCTTGGTGTGGGGCCATTAGCCAAGAGTGACTCTGCAGCAAGAGTTTTGTCACGTCGGTGGTGTGAACTGACCAGACCACATGTCATTTTAGATAGACAAATGTATTATATAACACAGGAACAAGACTATTTTCCCCATAAACTAATCACCAAACAAGACACATTGCCCCAGATTTTCAAGACGCTTTGCCCCACTATGATATTTGAAAGTAATATATATATATATATATATATATTTTTAAAAAACGCCTTTTGAACCATAAGCCTAAAAAATGGGTTTTTAATTTCAACAAAAAAGGTAAATTTTATAAATTTTGGGGGAAAAAAATAATATTGTTTTCAAATTTTAAAAGGGTTTGAAAAAAAAAAATTTTAAGGGTTTTTTTTTTTTTTGGCCAAATTAATCATGCCAAAATTTTTTCTAGCCAATTAATTGACTGGAAAACATGGCCTCCAAGGTCGCTGGTTAAAATGAAATTCGGATGATTTTAGGGCGGTTACACGGTATCTGTTTTTTAAAACAATAATGATTTATATTTTACAGATCAAAATAATACGCGCAAAAATTTTTTAATAGTTTAAGATTTAAAAGGCTATTCCAGTAAAAGTCCCCTCACTGCTTCGAATTTGTGGCAATTTATGTTATTTTCAGGTTCAATTAAAGATGTATTCCCATTAAAAGGATATTTTTTAACCCCCTGATCTGGGGTCGGTGTTTAGTAAAAATTTTTTTGGTTGTAGTAGGGCAAAACTTGGATAATATTGGGGGGGCCCGCCCTGTTTTTTACAAGGGGGAAATAACCGGGTTCAATTAACATTTAATTTAATGGACCAGAAAGCCGGTAGAAATAAAATTGATCCAAAAAAATTATAAAAATCATTGAAAAAAGATTGAAATCTAGGCAATATAAAAAATTTAAAAGGTTTTATTTTTTCAAAGAGGGATTACTATTGAAAATTAGGGTTTAACTGTGGAACAGCAAATGAGGCCACGCAAAGAATGACCATAGAAGCCACATCAAAGGAAAACGATCACAGCAAACACTGTGTTAATTACTTCCAAAGCTGGCACACATGAACTACTAATAAACTACTTCAAACAGCATTACGGAAACGAACGCACAGCAGCTAACAAACCGAAGCGGCCATTGTTACCTATCATCACACAGTGGGTGAAAACGGCCTGGGATTAAACCAACCCTGGCATCATTCAAGAAGTGCTCTATCAGCAACAATTTAGATGGCACGGAAAATGATATATAGTGGGATGAACAGCATGACAAATCTGACACTGACTCGGACGAAGAAGGTGACGACATGTATGAAGACACATGAATAGATACAACAGATGTTCAATGAAGATAGTGATGATGATGAATTTTTGGGCTTTGAATAAATTTGCTTATTTTAGTGCGTCTTATACACAGATTCGACTCTAGGGGGGTTTATTGGTAAAAAACCTGGTGCGTCTTATACACATGTGCGGCCTATAATCGAGTATATACGGTACATGCTCGTGATTGGGGTATGCCGCTTCCAGAAATTGTGTGGGGATTCTTAACTCAACTTACGCATCATATCCGGACTAGAAGATTTCCCAAACATTGTGCTGGGTGCGCTACTGAGTTTGATACTTTTTGAGAATATTGGCGCTATAGAAGTTTTATCATTATTATTATCTGTTAACAGTGTTATTTCAATGCTGTACTTTCACTGTGATTTCCATGTTTTGTTAACTTTTCTTCTAATCCTTTAATTTTTACATCATGGGTGGATGACCACATTAAACGGTGCTGTCATCTCCACTGAATTAATTCAATTAAATCGGGGGATATAAAAGACCCCTGAGGATGTAATACACTCTGGCAATGACCACCTTCGGGTATTTTGGTTCCACCTTTCTGTATTGCCCTCCTGTGAGTGGTGGGGAAGGAGATATGAACAACGACTAAAAAATGGACCACACTCCACAGTGGAGCCAGGAAAGTGTTTAATTACGCTTTGCCTTTGGTGTGCTGTCCCTGTTTGATGATCAGATCATGAAACGAAAGAAAATCAATCAAAGAAAAACAACATTGGGAGTTCAGGTGTGTGATGGATTGAAACAGGTCTGACTCACAGATAATAATACTGTAAAGCGCCTTATTTGGATAAGGCGCCATATAAATTTCATGTGATGTATTAACTATTATTATTATTATTAAATTAAAACATCAAAATATTTAATCCCACTGCACTAAGATATGATGACAACTAACAATATTAGACTATACTAATATTACAATAATTATCCAACCTTTCTATACGCTTTATACACAGTAGCATAGGTTCCACTTCCCAGTTTTTCAGTAAATACATAGTCAGATAATTTTAGTACACAACTTCCAGAAACGGAAGCCATTGTTAGAAAGCGTCAATCCTATTCATCACAATAATAAACATGGAGTATAACCGATAACTAATAAACCTAGACGAGTGGCTTCGGGCAAGGAGTGTTACAACAGTGTGAGTTTGGTAGTGCTATAGCCAACTTGCCTGGAGTTGTGTTCGTGTTTTACATTTAGGTCGAATAGTTATGTCTTCGTAATTTATTGTGAGACTTGTAAATATTCGCAGTATAAGTAGAAGAGAAGTACAACATAATTTTATTTAAGTTGAATTAGACACGCAGTTTAGGCAAAATGTGTTCTAGGCACTTAATTTATACATATAATAATAACAATAACGGCCGAAATGGCAGCTATTTTACGTGGCTGTTACTTTAAATGAGGGAAACGCCAGTGCGTGGACTGTAATTTACAGCTTGACCACGGGAACTATTTTAAAATTTATTTACAATAGATTACATATTTTGGTGAGAAAAGCATTGCCAGTTGCCTGGTTGGATGGGATAACTCTTCCTACTAAAGTCTCACGGTCGGAATTCGAACGTCCGACCTCCCTCAGAACATCACCATGAGTAAGAAAATCCCACGCTCTAAACAATGAGGATATACAGAGGCGGTAATAAATGATCCAGTAAACAGAATATCCTGATATATCATATATACGTGGTGTATTTATTTGTTGATATTAGTAACAATATAACGTTTAGAGTCCTCTAGCGTATAAATATTTGGATTTAGTTCAATAATAATTGTAAACTGATACGAATTAAGTTATAGAAGATAAACGCTCCTTCACACCATCGAATATTTTCGTAAAGTTTTCCAACTTCCTGGAGAGGTCAGATATACAATCTTATGTCATTCTCATATGTGGTCGCCACGCATACATTGCCTAAGATCAAAATGATAACTTCTGTACAAGTTCTAGACTGTTTTACTGTGAATTTTTTATTTACGATCGTTTTGAACCTCCCGCACAGAATGACCATAACCATATGTAAATAGTCTCACATTCTACCCATGAGGCCATATATATATATATATATATATATATATATATATATATATATATATATATATATATATATATATATATATCGATTGACTCATTAACTAAAACACATCTTTCACTTAATAGACATACATCTAGTCACACCACTAAATAGACTATAATATACATGACATCAAGGTACTCACATCAAAATACTCACATCAAGGTACTCACATCAAGGTATTCACATGAAACAATTTCTACACACAGTTTTTCTGGAGTCACACAGACAGGCCCGGATCTAGTGAGTCTCGAATCCCCCCCCTCGTGCCCCGTGACCCACAAAATGTAAACTCCCGATGGTGACCGAAGACTACTCGCCAGCAACACAAGTTTTGTTTTTAAACACACACACAGACGTACACATACATACGTACTAACATACGTACGTAGATACGTAAAAATGTAAATCTTGCTGGTTTACGGGCCACTTTTGTGCACACGGTAGGCTAATTGGGCTGAGTAACTCCAAAGGTAATGAGGCGAAGTGAAAGGTGAAACACCATTCTGCCATATCCCTGTCGCGGTTTGAACCCAGGTGCTATAGATATGTGGTCGTGGAGGTTCCCCAGTATAAATGTATGTATGCACAACCTCTCTATCTAGAAACGTTTCTAACTGGATGGATTCTGCATACATATATAACATACGTCCCTGACCCATACAATATTTTGAGATGATGTGTATGCTGGTGTTCAGCTTCGTTACTTTAAGTTTAAAGTGTATCGGATAATATTACTTTTACTAAACGAAGCAGTCAAGAAGTAGAAGAAGCGCCGTCAAAAAATCACACAATGTCAAGGACATTACCAAGGCTGCGAGCCAAACTATTACAGATACCTTGCGTGACTGTCGATCGTTTAAATAAAATGAAAGCTACGATATCACCTCCAAACTCTGTGATAATCAGTCTGATAAGGTAATTACACGACTAATTGATTGTTTTTTTGTTAATGCGGGAAATATTGCTGATGGTCATGTCAATTATTCAATAATATAGCCTACACTGGCTACAGTCTACACTGTAACACTGTAGACTGTAGTGTAGGGGTACAAATAATATCATATCATTTACAGGTGTTACATACATAATCTATCTGTTTCTGTCATCTTTTTATTCCTATTGGAGACAAAATACATGTCAATTTCATGAAAGAATGTCTTTTACCCTTTCTCTACTAGATCCCCCATCTTCAGTACACCAAATGTGTCGAACTGCTATAGTTGACTTTAAAATATATACTTAAGTCTTAATACTTTAGAATGTCTATTATTCTTAAATGCAACACTTCTTCTGATTAAAAAACTGTTTATTAATGACAGAGTAAAACATGCATTAATGTTCAATCATATACATTTAGTTCCAATTTTGAGGTTCTCTCCAATAAATATTTATTTTATTATTGAGAGTAAAATGTAGAATATACAGGGTTCCTCCCATACATCCTGGAAAACGTGAAAAGTAACAAATTCATTTTCTAGGCCATGGAAATGTCCTTGAATCCTACAAAATCAGGAAATGTCCTGGAAAAAAATGTTGTCTCTGAAAACTTTCCATTTAGAACGAAAAAGTCTGAATAAATATTATGCCTGCAGAATGAAAACTTCGATTATAGAAGAAAAAATGTA
Organism: Paralvinella palmiformis; assembly: GCA_025642065.1. NCBI lineage: Eukaryota > Metazoa > Annelida > Polychaeta > Terebellida > Alvinellidae > Paralvinella > Paralvinella palmiformis. The sequence goes on from JAODUP010000401.1 coordinate 59,041, forward strand.
CCAGTACATATAGTTTTAATATCACATGTTAGTTCAAATGTAAATTAAAGGATGGTGGATCAGACAGCTATAAGGGGGAGAAGGTTGTACTTTAGGAAGAGGCCACCTAAGCTTCAATTGATGCCACATTAGTCCAAGCAAATAAACTTTTGTGAAAATGACTCAAACATATATGGCTCCAAAAAACAACAAAATATTTACATTTCATGTATGTCTTTCTGTCTGTCTGGATAAAGGTATCACAAAATTAGTTACTTTATTATCAGAGTCCATTCATTTAATGTCCCAGACATCCACAGAAAGGTATAAATAAACCAAGTAAATGTCTAAGGTGACTCCATTGGCCCAATGAGTAGCACAGTTGGCCACAAATCTATAGCACCTGGCTTCAAACCCTGGCTAGGCTATGTCAGAAGGGTGTTTCATCTTTCACTTCATCGCATTACCTTTGGTGGTCACTGGGCCCATTTAGCCTACCTTGTGCACAAAAGTGGCCGTAAAACAGGCAACATGTTCGCTGTTGCTGGGTGGATCATACAAGTTCATCATGAGTACACAACAGTCATCACTAAGATGCTGATGCATACAAAAACTTCAAAGAATGATTAAACTGAAAATTATCCCATTTGAGTGTTTCTGACGTTTCCAGTTTTCATGCACCTGATAATAATTTGTTGTGGCAAATTCTTCAAATTAAACATGAATGTATAATTTTTGCGGGTTTTAATGTTAGAGTTATGGCAGATTGTCGACGAGAACTTATGTATTTAGGTGGTAATGGCTGGGGTGATTCAACGATGAACAGTCTCATGAATTCTGTTGATATTTATTGCATTATAATATGCTGATTATTGTATATTCCACATAGATTTGTGTTGTTTATATATATATATATTATATATAGCAGCTGTGTACTGAATGTCGTCAATCAGATTTGAGTTTATGATGTTTTTATTCTAGTAATGATGACAATCTTTAGTCATTGCTAATTATTAAAGTGGAACTAGTTTGCATCGTCATCAAATTGTCCTTTAACAGCTTGTGCATCCATACATGGACACATGTATGCGTGCATGCACGCACATGCAGATGTATGCACACACCCTTCAGAAAGGTACATAAACATCATTCAGTGCCAAACCATTTCATTAGTTGTGTATGTCAGTAAGACGGTAATCCCAGCAAACTGTCCTTAGTTGACACAGTTGACACAGTAAAGTGTCAACAATGAACGCATTGAACACAAATAGTTATATTGTTACTGTTAGTAACCTCAACAAGTAAACACATCACACATAAATCATATATCAGGATATTCTATTCACTGGATCATTCATTACCGCCTCTATGGCCTCGTGGTGATGTTGTGAGGGAGGTCGGAGGTTCGAATCCCGGCTGTGGCACTATAGTACGAGGGGGTTTTCATCCAACCAGGCAACTGGCAAGGTTTTCTCTGCCGAATATGCCATCTATTGTAAATTCTAAATTTATTTAGAATGTCCCCTCATTTGTCCCTTCATTGTCCCCTCATTTGTCCCCTCATTTGTCCCCTCATTTGACTTAGCTAAGCCACATAAACTTAACTGACATTTCAGTCATTATTACTATTAATATCTCGAACATTCCATTGACGCTGTGATTAGAACACCGCACTGCACACCTACGGGTTGTGGATTCGAATCCGACTCATGGCTGAGTTTGCGCGATGTGTTTTCACAGAGAGTCGACCCCGAGGGCCATATGTCTCGGGTGTGATTAGTGTTGATGAGGTTAAACAACTGAACTCATTGGAAGTGTCTGGCAGTTTGGGTGCCTTAGGTAATACTGGATCTATCACAATCCCTGATTAGGCAAGTAACCAGAAGAGAGAGAGAGAGAGAGAGAGTGAGTGAGTTGATTGTTTTACACAAGTGCGAACTTGATTGCGTTTATTATTGTTTAATTGCAGTGCTTCAAAGAAAACGAAGACATAATGACCCGACCTGGTACAGTAGTGTGCTACATCTGTGGCCGGGAGTTTGGCAGTAAGTCGATTACAATTCATGAGCCGCAGTGTCTGAAAAAGTGGAATAATGAAAACAACCAGCTCCCAAAAGAACTCCGACGACCGGCGCCTCAGAAGCCCGACCTACTTCCTACCATCGGTGGTGAAGGTTCGGACAGAGACAGATGGAATGAGGCGGCGTGGCAGAGCGCCCAGGCTAACTTAGTCCGGTGCGAAAATTGTGGCCGTACGTTCAATCCGGACAGACTTCAAGTACACCAGAAAAGTTGCCGCCCAGATAAGCCGCTGAAGCCGCTGAATAAGTCGACTGCTGAAAGACCAAGGACCGTCACCTTGGACAAGCCATCCATTCTTACGAGGAACAACATAGATATTGGTATTAATCCAGTGCCAAGGTCCAATCGGGTGACCAGATCTGACAGTTTGACGAGTCGGAGCGGATCACGCACACCCCAGAGTCCCCGACCGATGACTCCTGGTTCGCAGCGACCAGGGAGCAAGCACCAACAGAATAGAGCGTCGTTGAAAAGTAACCCATTTGGAACGCCGTACGGTCCGCCTCCCAAGAGTAGAGGGGGTCACCGACGACCGCAGTTCGTCGTGTGCTATATCTGCGGGAGAGAGTTTACGAATGCATCTCTTCCGATCCATGAGCCGCAATGTCTCGACAAGTGGAAGATCGAAAACAGCAAACTGCCACGCGAACACCGTCGTCCTCCGCCAAAAAAGCCGGAGGTACAACACATCAAGGGATCGGGCAGCTATGACATCAATGCCAGCATCAATGAGGCTGCCAGACAGGCTGCCAATGCTAATTTGGTTCCGTGCCGTAACTGCGGCAGGACGTTCAACCCAGATCGAATCGGCATCCACGAACGCGTCTGCATGAAGACCGGCCGGCCCAAGTCGTCGGTGGACAGCCCAAAAGCAAAAACCGGCAACAGGTTTGGCGATCATGCAGCGAGACCGTCACCAACCGAGTCGAAGTTGTCTCGTCCTAGAACTGGGCCAGTCGTGAAACAGCAAAAGGCGCCGAAGCTCGTCTTCTGTTACATCTGTGGACGACAGTTTTCTGACGCCTCGCTTCCTATTCACGAGCCGCAATGTCTGAAGAAATGGGAGATTGAGAACAACAAGTTACCGAAGGAGCTGCGCAAACCAAAACCAACCAAACCCGAGCCAATATCTGGAGCTCAGTCTATGACAAGGTATGTTATGGTTTATGATAATAATTATTGATGATGATTATGATCTAATAAAGCTACTTTGCCAACAGGAAGTATTTAGAGGCAATATACAGCTAAAACCCAATATTAGTTAGTAGAACAGTGGATGTTCTTTAACCGATAAACAAACTTGATGGAACAGGTTAATTTGTAGAACAGATTAATATCATCAAAGGGATCATATGTTTATAATATCATCAGGTCATATGTACTATAAAGGATTTGAGGCAAGAATTATAATTACTTATAATATAAGATGATTTTATAATATTAGAGTGGTCATTTAGTATTAATATTATTATTATGCAGTGTTATATACTATCTATTCATTAACAATCCTAAGTTGCTGCTTGCCCTTTGACGCAGTAGCAGTGTTTTTTATTTTATTTGATACAACAATAATATTGTAAAATTTTTGCTATGCTCATAGTACAGGTTTTGCTGTTTATAAAGTCATGAGGGTTGAGTCATCTCAAACACAATTTATCATACATTGTGTTTGTTTTTGAGGACTTTGTGTGCTTTTGTATGTATTCCATATTACGTCATACCTAACTGAGGCATGTTAATTATAAAATAGAGGTGCACATCCTCACTTCACGAATCATGAACTGTGATATGCAATAATGTAACATCTTTCAGATATGTTAACATTTCTGCCTTCTTAGAGGAGATAATATGCCATTTCTAGTCAGACATACTGTAATGCTTTCATGCAGATTGATTCAGCTTTTTTTTGGCGGACAGTTTATTTGTTCACCAATTTTTATGGAGCATACATTTGACATAACAGCACAATTAAGGAATAACAAAACGGACCGTTAAATGGTATTTATTCCATCCAGAATATATTTTTAGAACAGCTTTTCCTTGGCAGATACCATTCAGGATTCTAGCTCTTGTCCAGTCAGGTTTTTACTTGCTAGGAAATAGCACAGTATGAAAATGGAATGTGGGCTTCGAGTGCAAAGTTTATTTTCATTATTCTTCACTTGTGGTATTCGTGTTCTTCAAATGCATCTTCTACGGCCAATAAAAAAAGTCTCTTACAAGAAACCAACAAAACGACATGAATTATACGATTTAGTGACATCATCCAGTTATCATAAGTCCTGGCCTAGCTTAGGATAAAAACTTAATTATTACAGATATCCTAACTATTGTATGCTATGGTACTAAAGATTAGAGATGATTGTATTGTAATTAAATTGTAATAAAACAATTATGGCCATTATAAAGAGCGGTTTTGACAAAATACTGGTTGTAACACAAATAAGATTTTAGTTTTTCAGTTACACCATCACACACTGTATGTGACCTTTACTGATTATGTAACTTATTATTTTAATTGTAAAAGACCTCAAATCCAGCACACTACAGTATAGGTTAATTATGTTAAACAAATTGTTAACTTGCTATCCTCAATGGTTAGTTCCCATATTGACTAATAATATTTAAAAAGAAACACTGTGTGTGTGTGTGTGTGTTTGTGTGTTTATGAGCATAGCATTAGTTCTGTCTATCTAAGTGATATATTTTATTGAACTAATGTCCATGAGAAATTGGGAGTGACACGGATGAAGGTTGAGAAGTGTCCGTTTCTATAAAGTCCTCCAAAAACGTGACCTTGATGCCAGCAAATTATAATTTTTGTTCACTAATAAAGATGGCTATAGATCTTCACGTGTACAAATTGAATTAACAGCAATATAATTCAGTTTGTGAAATTTGAATTTTACGCTGAAAATATCGCATAGATCACAATTAATAATTCGCTTAACTACATCTTGGCATTGCAATTTTAGGGTACAGTGTGGCAAACCACCCGGTTGTGGTTTCAAATCCGACTCATGTCTGTGTTTGTGGAATTTCTTTCTGCTGGCAAACATCCTTTGGCTATATATGTCTCTGGTGTAAATTAACACCACTGAGGCTACACAACTCCTCTCAAATCATGATTACAGCTGATGTTTGTTTTGTTGTTCGGGGAGAATTCCCAGGCTGTCGCTTAATCAGCAGAGCCTCTATGTTGGAGTGGTTGAGAAACATCCTACCCACCACCACTCACACGGGAGCAATATGGAAAGATGGAGCCGAAATACCCTGAGGGTGGTCACTGACACACTGTTTTATGTCCTCAGGGGGTTTTTAACGTCCCCCTTTATTTTAAATAATTCAGTGGAGACGGCAGCGCCATTTAACGTGGTCAGCCACCCACGATGTTGTGAGCGGAGAAATTAATCCCTGGAAAAGTTTCGACCTCTTGCAGTGTTCGAACCTGTGACCATTGGCACCAAGTGCCGGGTGCTTAACCGCTAGGCCACCGGAGCTCACTCTATTACAGCTGATGGTTTTATGGTTAATTTAAGTATTAATTCTTCTAAAAATTTTATTAAATATGTGGATAAAATTATCTAAATTATATATATGTGTGTATTGATTGAACATGAACCTGATTAACATTTGTTGTGCAATAATAAATGTTATAGCATTCATTAAAGTTAAGTTGTTATTGCACTGTTGTGGAGACCCTGGTTCCTGGGATTGAGTCTTAGCATTACATGTATCAGCCATAGTTACCAGATGAGATTCAGGTGCGAAAGCTAAACAAAACACTCCCTAACTCTATATATTGACAACTGTTGTAGATTTTTGCAGATTATGAATTTACAAATAGGTTTATTTGTATTTGAACACATATCAACATATTGGACGTTATAGATGTCTGGGTGTTACTATTTATTGCCACAACAGTTCAATATTTCACAAATATTCTTGTTCAGTTCATATTTTGTTGCAGTTTGTCACAGCTTCAACCAGAAAATAAATATTTATAGCACTAATCGTGCATCAACACCTGCCAACGCAAACAAATAAACAAATAATACAGCGATATGTTATTGTTGTGTTTGTTTACCTTGAGGTTATAAGTGGATGTTTGCTTTATCATCAACATGTTGAGTTGTTGTCAGGATTGTGTCATTTCCACCAAATACTAACCAACAATTATATGTGTGACTCCACACGTCATAATGAGCTAGAACACACACACACACACACACACACATCATCACACACACACACACACAATGATGGTAATTACTATATAATATATATATACACACATATATATATATATATATATTGCAATGAGTAAATGTGCTGCATTATTTTGGGTACGCATGTACCTGAATTTAAGTGCACATGCACTGGAGCCCAGTTTGGGAACTTAATGGAAATGGAAGACTAGTGCTCCTACTTTTTTAGGAATGCTTAACAAAAGTCTGATATTAATTTTGATTGACAGATTGTCACCGACTTTAAACACCAGTATACGTCTGTAGAAGATTTGCCGAAGATGTATTTATTATGATAATATCTTGTGGTTTTCTTTGTCACCATCCAGAGAAGAAATGCAAGCAGCCCAATGGCAGGCCGCTCAAGCTAACCTCGTTCCGTGTCCTAAGTGCGGTCGTACATTTAATCCTGATCGGATCGTCGTACACGAACGTGTCTGTAACCCACGGGTGAGCCGCCCACGACCAAACGCCAACTCTGGGAGTGATGCTAGTCCGACAGATAATTCTAGACAACCTAAACAACATCAGGTTGAGAAGAAGCCACAGGTAAGTTGCTACACCCAACGTCTGTTTTGATAGTTAAAGATTCGGTTTACATGAAATATTAAATCTTTTATGTTTATATTTCTCTTGATCTCTTAATTTAATAATTAACAGATGCTCTGGAAGACTGTCTTATAATAAGAGAGTGTGTGTGTTTGTGTGGATGTGTGCATGTGTGTGTGTGTGTGTGTGTGTGTGTGTGTGTGTGTGTGTGTGTGATTTAATAGAACTCATATAGTGACACAGTCACCTCAGGAATATTTGTTCCCATTCTTGTTTAAGTGTCCTTCATTGTTATGATGATGTATACAATTAGCCTGATTCTAAGTGCTACTTTATAACCTGGAAAAGTAATTATTACAAATGTAATGTGGTTATTGACATGGCTCAGCAATCAACTAGGTCATACAAACGAGTACCGACTTGGACTATCCAAGATAAAACAGAATAATTCAGCTGACAGCTTCGATAACAATTAATGTCAACAAACATGCTGAGGTAGGTGATGTATTTTTTACAATGTCAACATTTATACAGACCGCTATGAATTTGATGAGCTTCAGATGAGCTAGAGGATGGATGTTGATAAGATAAGATGATTAGCTTGAATGTCATCTTTTAGTCCATAATCTCGCAGTTATTTGGGCACCACTTATCGTTTCTGGATAGTTCTCGAAATCTCATTTGAATTCAAGGCCAATCCTTCTCTCAGAAGTGTTAAAATATTTGTACAGGTTTTCAGTATTTCATCTAGATGAAAGCTAGATAATGTGTAATCTTTTGATAAAGTAGTTAATTGTAACGCAGCTGGTGGGAGTGCATTCTGGGTTTACAGTTAACATTGCCTTGACTAAACAAAATTATATAAACAATATTTTAATAATTTAAAGTATATCATAATTTTTAAGCTCTGGGGTGTTATATTCTAACAATTTCCTCTGTCTGTCAATTTTTCTTCATCTCAGCTTTGGGTTTGGTATCATCTGAACTTCCAGGCTACCATGATATAGATGTATACACCAAGGTCATCTATAGACTTACCTCATTCTAGTGGAATTTGTTCATTATGTTTCAGGGTGAAATTTATTCGTATATTCATTGTTCACACAAATAGGGAACGAAATTTAGTTTAGTTCATTTTACTTTCATATATCAAAGCAAGGACAGTTCAAAGTTTATCAAAACTCTGATTCCATGAAGTTTATTGTATGTGATAAATCAGAATGCCATTTCTGAGGTGACTGTTTATATATATATATATATATATATATATATATATATTATAAATGCATACACACATATAAATGCATACACACAAACACGCAAGCTACAGACCTAAAATAGGATATTATAATGATATTACCCACTTTTTAGCCTGCCAATACAGGACCCAGTGTTCCGGCGGGAAAACCCCCTGCAGTGTATTGCTATATTTGTGGTCGGCAGTTCGGTACTAAGTCTATTACTATCCATGAACCACAATGTCTGAAAAAGTGGCGCGTTGAAAATGAGAAATTACCACCCGAGACGCGTCGACCGGAACCAGTCAAACCAGAAATCCGGGCACTACCTGGTAATTACTGACATAACAGTAAACACGGATGATAGCTTTATTAATATCAATGTAAACAGAGAAACGAAAAGATAAATATATCAGTAAAATATATTGATAGAGATTAATGGACAAGAATCGTATAAAGTACGTTTTAGAAAGAAAAATGCTTGTTTTTATTATTCTAACAAAATTAGATCAGCCTTTTTTAGAAAAAATAGTTTTGTTTAAGGCCTTGTCTATCTGATGATAAGATGATATTCAGGATCTCATGCTAATATGGTAGGACTTGCTTAGCTTGTTTCACGTGTGCCTGCATGGGCACACACACACACACGCAGAGCTTCAGCTAGAAATATTAATAAAATGCTGCTTGAGTCTTTGATGTGCCAACTATGACTGATTTAATCTATTTGATTCGTCTTCAAGTGTTTTCTCTAATATTTGTTGCCACTTATATTTTCCTCTGCAAGATAATTTCTTCTGTATTCTTCCTAATTTGGAAAATATCTTCTTGGGGGAGGGGGGGAGCGGGGGAGGGGCACTTTTGAGTTATATGTTGGTAATTGTTTACTGTAAATAGGATTTTTGTCTCCTAAAGTATTATCTTGGCTACAGTAAAACTCTTCAATAAAATGGATGAAAATCACCCACCTGCTTTGTATTAAATAAAATTGATTGATTGATTGATCAGAATTGATGAAAAACAAGATAAAAGGGTTGGTATAAGAAATGTTGATTTCACTGATGATGGTACTAATTGAATCTCATTATATTCTTGTGTGTATAGTTATCTTTTATTCGTGCTAACACCTGATTAACGTCTTGTCGTTTATGGTCAACTAATGATGAATTATATGGTGACATTATGATGGTTTCTTTATTATCAGGCTGAATGGTATTATAAATTATATATATATATATATATATATATATATATATATATATATATATTATATGCCAAATGGCAATTATTCATGTACCTTGGAAGCAATATGCTGAGTAATGTTATGTTGTATACCAGGGTTATCATTTGTTAAAATTGATGTTGTAAAGATTTTGTGATAATTCTAAATTTCAGTTTTTCCAAAGAAATCTAAATATTAAGACAAGACCGAGAAGTTAGAAGCTAATCATTTGAAAACATTCAAAGCCAAAATATCAGATCGGAAAAGGGATTTATTTTGGACTTTGAGCATTTATTTTCGGAATTATAAGTTATATTCTTGGAACTAAAATTAACATGGGATGCACTTTGTACGTATTGCACACTCCCCACCAGCCACGTAAAAAAATATCCCAAATTAAGATATTTAATAACCAAAAATATAATCTTTATTACATGGTTTTTTTTCAGTCTGTTCACTGTGAAATATTTCCACCTATATCTATCTATTTCATAATTAATCCCATTAGTATTATATTGTTTACCTTAAATGTAGAGAATATATTAGTGAGCTGTTGGTTCTGTATATGTTTTAACTTGGAAGAAACCCCAAAGTAAAAATAAAACATCCTGTTCTTGATCCCCAACTGCCGAACACCCAACTACAAAATGTAGCTATGTCATCTTTCAAACCCTTTTCAGTGACATATCCCATTATGTAAGTTAAAAGTGTTTTTGAACATATTACATCCCACTCTGTATTTAGAACTAGATGTAAGAATATCTAAATCAGTACTGTGGGATATAAGTTTACTCCTTTTATTGTTAATCCATATGCCTAATTTATCGACAGTTAATATTTATTGTATGTTTTGGGGTTTATTAATTTCATATTTGGGATGACATTTATAAATGATGCTTCTAACATTTCCTTTCCGTGATCTAAAATTGTGCTGTGATTGTAGTTGTTGTGATTGTAGTTGTTGTGATTGTTGTTGTTGTTGTTGTTGTTGTTCACCCTGTCTCATATTGTATAATTATTTAGGTAAAGGTGGAGGATACAACATGGATGCAGTAAACGAGGCAGCGTGGAAGGCAGCACAATCAAACCTGGCGCCGTGTCCTAACTGTGGTCGTACATTCCTCCCAGACAGACTCCTCGTACATCAGCGGAGCTGTAGACCCAAGCCTGTTCAACAGTAGTTGACACGTGCTGTCGCGTCGGGTGGAATGCGGTGTCTACAATTTGGATATGACCCAATCATATTTGGTTTGGTGACGAGTATTGTAAACAGTTCTATTACGAATGAAAGTGACATATTTTTTATATTATTCCCAATAATCTAGCAACTTATGACAATTTGTTGTTAGAGATGAGAATGAATCTGGTAACGTCCTATTTTGAAGGAAAACAGATGATGAGCACTTAGCTTTTAAAAGACGCACAACGTCGGTGTGTGTTAGTCTTTGACAGCACACCTAATAATTCTTCAATTAGGCTCAAATCAATTTATAAGTATTTATTACAATTTACTTGTGTGTGTGTGTGTGTGTGTGTGTGTGTGTGTGTGTGTGTGTGTGTGTGTGTGTGTGTGTGTGTGTTGGATATATCATCCAGGAAGTTTGCATGTTTTTTCCCAAACTTAGAGGAATTGTTATCAGGAATGTTACAGAACATCCTCAAGTTTGAGATTTTATACGCCACAATATATTTCAGTGCGTGCTTTCATTCTTAAAGAAAAAGGCATATACTTCTATTAATAGGTAATACACCTCCACTTGAAACTGTCCTGCACGGCTCTCACAGAGCAAACCTGGAGAGTCACATCTCAGCCGTATGGTGCAGACATAATCCGTGCCAATGCTAAACAAACTACTCATACACTCACTCACTCACTCACTCACTCACTAAAAACTACACAGTCATCGTCATGTGAATGGGCGTGCAAGAAATATCAGATCATCATGGATGTCACGAATGGAATAAATATCTGTAAAATTAGGACAAATCATGCTGATAATGTAACAGACTGCAGATTAAACATGATGAGGTCGTGTTTTGATGGTAATCTACAATCTACTGTGATTATGTTTAACTGAATGTTATACCCATTAATCATTTTTAATTGTGGTGTTAATTTTGCACACACACACATATATATATATATATATATATATATAATATTTTTTGTGACATTATGTTGTTGTTGTTTTTTAATATATGAATTTTTAAGTGAGTAGTTTTTAGGCCTCGTAACCTTATTTATTTCAAATTTATGTTTCCAACATAATTAACATGTAGGATGTTTCTTTGGATGAACTTTTAAATTGCAGAGAACAAGCCACAATTTCTAATAAGTATACCATGATCTCAGTATTACTGATAAACTATATTTAAAGGATATTTATAGTTTTATGGTAATTTACATTATTTTCTGGAGCATACGAGTCATAGACGAAGGTAAGAGGAGACACACATATTGATAGAAATGCTCACATTTACAGTCATTCCATCCAAACGTGATATGTATATTTAATATACATAATAGATATGTTATATATAAACGTGAGTTGTTCTTTATGATTATAACAATGTTTACGATTTGCTTGAAATATTTAGATTTGAAGCTTCTGTTGAAAAATGAATTATGTTGTTATTGTTGTTATGCTATTGTTGTTGTCATTATTGTTGTTGATGTTCTACCTGCTAGATGATATATTCTGCTGCTTCCGATAAAAGAATTACTGTATCAAATGTTGACCCACATAAATATGCATTTTGTTTACTTGATTTACGGCATTTCTTCGTATTTAACCTTTTTTTTGTGTCTTCTTTTAGCAGTTATTTAGCTTTTATTGCATTTAATTCCATGACATGCATCATTCTCTTGTTGTTATGTTTGTTCATTGACCAGACATTGAAAGAGTGAAACTAAATTAATACTTGTTGTTAAGATTACTATTAAAAATAAATGCTAGCCAGTGAAATTATGTTGTCTCTGTGTGTGTGTGTGTGTGTGTGCTAGTTTAGAATATGAAAATTATAATGATATGAGATCGAGAACAGTAGATTAAATTGCAAAAATACCAGTGTAAGTCTGAGGTATTATAATGACATTATTGCTTTAGTTACCTGTTAATTAATGGAAAATGTAATTGGCTTAAAATAGATGTTAAATGTTACATATATTAAGAGTACCTCATTGTATAAGAGAGATAATGCACATACACACACACATACTGATTTACATGTATATGTAATACAAGTTATCAAGCTATCTAATATTATTAATAATTATAATACAACGGATCCCCTGCCTACCAGTAAGTACCTACCAGTGAATTACACATATATTAATTATATAAGTAATAAAGTCAAAATACCTTTAAATCGGCTTCATGTTGTAAGTGTTTGTTTACAGAATATAATGAAAACTGATTTTAAAAAGTACACTTTCTGTTGAATCAATATTTCAGTAAATAAAATCATTGTTTACAAATAAACAAATGCTCTTATTACTATTAACCAAAATAATATTTATAATAATATTTTTTAAATGTGGTGAGTGGCATAACATCTCTTTTAATAAAAGATTTAACTAACTTTTGTCAATTGCTAATACTGCACTTCTCGTTTTACTGCATAAATTTGTACAAACAAATTGACAATCAAACATTGCAACAACAAAGTATTTATTTAACATTATTGAAATCTATTGTTCCCCATTATCACACAAGTCTGTTTCGCATTTTCCACATTTCCGTAATAGAACAATAAAATTTCTGATATCATCTGACAATTTCCACAAATTATGATCCTCGATCTAAAATATTTTATGTTCAAATGCCATTATATATAATTAAGTATGTTAACTGTGAATAAATGTGATCTTATAAAAGTTTATGTTAACATAATCATAACCATGATATTCTAATAAGTCATCAGTATGTCATATCACTAACAATCCTTGACCAAATACCCAAAAAAGATAATCAACAGTTCTCATTGTTTACGAAGCAAGCTTCTTCAGCTGTTCTTTGCCAGGAAAGTACCAGTATGTTCCTTTGACGCATTTTGTCAGACGCATTATGTCATCACACTCTTTGTCAACATCCGCACCGACCATCCGGTCTAACATGTACTCAAATTTTTCAGGAGATGCTGCATAAGCAATGAAGAAAAGACCGGCTTTGTCATGTAGGTTGCCATAAGGCATAGACTGACGTACGATTTGATATCGCTTCCTCTGCTGAAAGTTGTCACCTAAAAGAAACAATGAAATAATTATTTCTTTCATTACAGGGGCTAAAAAAAGACTGTAAAAAATTTTAGTGGTTCTCTATTATATATGAAACTATATTTGCAAATATTAACAGCTTAGAATTAAATTTCATTTGCGAATTAAGATTATAAGGTGAACTTGCCACAAGGTTTTTATAATGTCATCTTTAGAAACTGTGCAAGGTAAAATCATTTGCATAAGATCACAAGCTTTCATAATGGACAAATTATTTATATGTTGCTGATGTTGTATGGAAAAGACTAGAATGTTTTAAATGAAAACATGCCAAGTTGCCAAGTTATATATATATATATATATATATATATATATATTCACAAAACTGGTGAAAAAAACCCACAATATAAGACAGTTTTACCAAGTAACTTTATCTTAAGCAAAGATCTATATTTGTGGAGTGTTTAAAATTATACATTTCTCTCCATCTAGGTAGTCAACAAAACATAAACATTGATCAACAGAAATCAACATTTGTGAAAACCATTAAAATTGTCCAAATTTGGAAATCGTACTGATTGAAGAGTAAACAAAAATTGTTGATTGATAATTATAATAATACTGTTGATTTATTAAATTGGCATTACTAGCAAAGGTTCTTCTAAGTCACTGTACAGTAAAAGTATGTAGACTATATCTGCATAAATTATCGCTTCTTTTGAGGAGAAAAACAAGAAACCTTGAAACTTGTCCTAAGGTTAATTCTGTCTAGACAATTTCAATATTGAGATTTTCTTGTAATTGTTTAAATTAAAAATTTGGTTGTTACTAAACTTTCTTGTATTGTGACAAAATCTGCCAAATTTATGCAACCGCATATTAAACTGGTATGCAACAATATCTATTTATATAAAATAATCATACTTTATAAGCATACTATTGTGAGAAATTATGCCATTTTAATAAGTTATTGTTGACTGGGAGTAGACGAGGACAAGATCTATTTTGTCTCAGTATACACACATATATATATATATGTGTGTGTGTGTGTGTGTTTGTTCGTGTTCACAAAATATTCTGAAAAAAAGAGTCTTAAATTATGGCGAAATTGTTTATTATTCTAAACCCTTAGATAATGGTCCTTAAAATTGGCTTTAAAGTAAAGTGCTTTTAAGATTGTATACATGTGTGTGTGTGTGTGTGTGAGAGAGAGAGAGAGAGAGAGAGAGAAGGCTTATCACATAATGTTAAACTGTTTAAACATGGATAGCTGTTTTTTCTTTATACCAGATGAGAGTCAGTACAATCCTGTTGTTATTAACTAACACTAACCTCCAGTCATCCTAGCCACGTGTGATGTTACAGGTTTCTTGTTCAGTTCTATACTGTCATCTCTCGTCCTCCCAATCCACTTCTCCATCGTACCATCTTCTTCTTTATTAATAACATCTAACTTATGTACCCAAACTTGTGTAATCTATCAATAGAAAATACATCATCAAGTTCTTAGATTAGTTCCTATTAGTGGACTTTGTGTCCTTAATCCATGTTAGATTGGTCAGATTGAAAGATCCTCAATGTAAACACTTCAAGTTGCTGTATAACTTTGTTATTGACAACCTTACCACATAACTTTGTTATTGATAAACTTACCACATAACTTTGTTATTGACAACCTTACCACATAACTTTGTTATTGATAACCTTACCACATAACTTTGTTATTGATAACCTTACCACATAACTTTGTTATTGATAACCTTACCACATAACTTTGTTATTGATAAACCTTACCACATAACTTTGTTATTGATAACATTACCACATAACTTTGTTATTGATAACCTTACCACATAACTTTGTTATTGATAACCTTACCACATAACTTTGTTATTGATAACCTTACCACATAACTTTGTTATTGATAACCTTACCACATAACTTTGTTATTGATAACCTTACCACATAACTTTGTTATTGACAACCTTACCACATAACTTTGTTATTGACAACCTTACCACATAACTTTGTTATTGACAACCTTACCACATAACTTTGTTATTGACAACCTTACCACATAACTTTGTTATTGACAACCTTACCACATAACTTTGTTATTGATAACCTTACCACATAACTTGCCCCCGTCTCCTTTTCTACAGCTATCTCTCTCCTTTCTTCCTCATCTGCGGCATTCTCCGTTCCTAAACAGATCAATTAACATAAAACAAGTCAATCAATCCCTGATATTTAGTCTACATAAATTAATTTATTTATATTAATTATAACTAAATTCTTTATTAATTTAGTTAAATTTATATATATTATTTATGATCATTATTTCATATTAAATTTTATATTTATTACTTTACATTTAATTTAATATTTCATTAATAATAATTTTATTAATTTTAAGTTTTCTATTTATTTTCCCATAACCTATGTTACTGTTCATGTAATATTTATATCACGTCATATTTTACAAACAGAACCAGCAAATGATAAGTAATAATAATAATAACAATAATAACAATAATAATTACACAGATATTTGTCAGAACTTTAAATTATCATATAAACGAAGTCACAGTTTAAACACACTCATCATATACCAAATTAAATTAATAATTTTATCACAACATTTGTTACAATATAAAACTATTGTTAACATGTTGTTGTTATGATGAAGATGTGTGTAAGGAGCAGTCGGGTAGCCCTATCACTGATCAACTATACCCCCCCCCCCCACTAACCTGAATGTTCACTAATTATTCAGAGATCGTGGAATACCAGATGTTTGTTATTGGATAATCACATATCTGATCTAATATAATATTTAGATCATCTATAAATATATATACTAACTAACGTTTATATTTTTTGATCTGACAGATATCAGGAAAATAATTAAAAACCAAAAAATTGACAGCATAGATAAAATATAATGTATTAAATTATAAGAACAGGAAATACTACTTAACAGGACAATGGCTGCATAATATTAACAATGACATATACTCTAATAATAATAATAATAATTGTTATTATTATTAGTATTAGTAGTAGTATTATGGTAACTCAGGGTTAGAAAAAATCATGATTTTTTTGAATAAATAAGATTTTTTTAATCAAATTGATTTATTTGATTTTTTCAACATTCTCCAAAATCTCATAAGAAATAATATGTAATTCTAATAATAAATAAATTTGTGGAATATCATAATATACCCAATAGGTTGAACATTTCATTATTAGCATTTCTAAAGAATTAAAGCAAAATAAGCTCTTATGTACAAATTTAAAATCTATTTAAAAATACATACAGTTAAATCAAGTATAATCTGAAAAAATCAAACAAATCAATATCTTGATTTTTTCATGTTGATTAAATCAATGATTTAATCAATTTAAAACACATTACATGATATACTAAATACAAATGTATAATGATGTTATTATTACCATCAATAAAGCCAGATAAATCTCGGCCATTCCTATAGACGAAGCTATAAACGTCTTCAAACTTGTCAACGCTGTCTGGTGGCAGTTCCCTGATGATCCTCTGACATAACTCAAACAGCTTACTGTAAGTGTTACACTTGGCATGTATAAATAGGTCTCCGCCTAAAAATACAATATCGTGTTATCTACGTGATGACAGAGAGATAATATTATAGTATAGATAGTGAGATGGCTCTTGTCTATTGATTTGTAATATCAGTCGTATAATATTTTTATAATTTATTTCATAACAACATAGTATATACAATGTTGTACAATTATTTTCAGTAGTAATAATTTAGTAGAAATACAGAAAAGGAGAGAAAAAGATCAGAATAATCATTCATCCATTCTAGATATGGATCTCTCTAACATCGAAATTAATAAAAAGCCTTTTATCCCTGATGAGACATAATTCTTTAAAATTATCACCTCCATTTTTACAGATTTCATTACAATGAATTTTTTGGAGGGGGTTACATTTTAGTCCATGCGTTTAATATTATATAATATCACAGTTATAGACTATAGACTTAATAGTTATGACAACAGCTGATAGGAAGGGTGGATGTTATGGTCATAATCGATATAATGGTAATGACAACCCTCCCCCCATGACAAGTAACATGCCATTGCATACATGGGGTCAATTCAGTTACGGAATCCGAATTGATGGGCAATTACTATTCCAATTGCAGAATTGCTTTTTTAAAATGGAATTGGAATTACTAAATTTGGAATTGAAGTTTGTTACAAAATAATTTAATCCACAAATTAATTTACCATTTAATTTTTTAATTCAGAAATATAACTCCCATGACAAGCCTACTTGGAATATAAATAGGTACTCAAAGTAGGTACTTGGAGTAGGTATTCCAAGTACCTAGGCCTACTCGTGGTAAAAAGTAGTAGGTAAAAAAGAGTAGGCAAAAATGGAATTGGGATAAAATTGAATTAAAATTTGATGTGGAATTGGAATTGGCCAAATGGAATTGAGTGGAATTGGAACTGGAATTGACAAAACGGAATTTACCCCACAACTATCTGTGCCATAATAAAAAAGTTAAAGTGGCAAATGGCTATAAATTGTTCGTTATTTTGGAAATTATGAAAAAAAAATTCTTTTTAAAAAGGAAGAGATTTTAGATAGCACACACACACACACACACACACACACACAAAACCTACCAGAACTTGGCAGTTCGCCAAGGGCTCCCTTTCTCCGAGGATATTTGTAATCCATAACTGACTGACCGCCAATTTTTCCATAGAAGTCCGCTCCAAATCCAACTCCGGCCCAAATCTCATCATCCTCATCACGAAGGTCCAGTGGACTGACGGCGTCCACATGAGAGTCTATATCGGCGACGACTTTCGCACAAAGTTTGGCATCCGCTTTAGGCTTCAGGTGTATCCACAGGTAGAGGGCATGGCACTTACCTTGAGAATAGACCTGTTTAACAGCAAATCACAATATATTAGGTTATGTTATAATTGAGTAAATGATGTTTTATTGATATTTAGGAACTGAAAGAAAAATCCCCAAATAACTGTTTATATTTAGTTTTCTAATATCGTGCTTTATTTTTATGGTGATATACAAAACAATTGTTATAATTCTGATAATATTCACTCGGGCGTTTAAACGTCTCAATGTCGGAATACCATCTGATGAAGTGATACCATCGTCATCTGGCCACATCTGACATGCTTCACCGGTTTTATGACAGACAGATGTAAAACGTGACCAATAAACTCATCTGATCCTGAATCTGCTATCGAATGTATCATTCATCTGATATTAATTATCTGTTGGTTTTGCTCTTCATCTGCTATGGAATTTGCTACTGAGATCCGTGGTAAATGTAACTGTTGCTGTTTTACGGTCACTATTGTCCACGTGGTAAGCTAAATGGGCCGAGCGACCTCCAAAGGTAATGAGGCGAAGTGAAAGATGAAACAACCTTCTGACATAGCCCGGCCGGAGTTTGAACCCAGGTGCTATAGATCTGTGGCCACCTGCGCTACTAGTATGTATAGGCCATATGGTGGTGCCCCTCTGAGATCCGAGATAAAAGCGACTATATATTTTATGTTGCACTGACGCATCAATTTGTAAATAAAGATAACATCTGTGATAATTAAGACGGTGATAGAAATAAGATCCATAATTATAGTTGCCATCTCTGAAAGACTGTTGTCTAATCAGGGCACTTGTTTAGTCCGGTCACTTGCCTAATCGGGTCATCTGTAGCTGTCTAGTCAAGTAACTCATCAAATAAGGTCACTGGCCAGCATATTTTTTTATTAAGTTGCTAGAAAATATTAAATATTTTTCTAGAAGAAAGCTTTAGCAATTTATTTTTAAAAGATGATTTTGTGTAATAATGAAGTAACATCAACTGTTGGATGAGTACTCACAGAATCCTGACTTTCCGGTTGTGTAGCAGCAGAAACTGTACGAGGTCGTACAAGTCCCGTTAGTGTACTCCGGTTGTTGTTGTACACCCTGTACACGCCGTAAGTACCGCCTACGGTCATCAAACCCAGTAGCAATGGTCTGACCTTGCTGTGACCTCTAGCAGTCTGCCTAGCGTGATAATAACATCTTGAGGCCACTATGAGGATATGGATAAGATAAATATGATGAGTCGGAGGTCAACGCGGCGTGTGTTTTGAGATCACAAAAATAAACAGAACAATATTATATAGGTAATAATTACTAATAATTAATATATTAAATATATTTAGGCTGTCACCGGGTTTGGTAGAGAAAAAATATCCTGTTGTTAATGGAATATATGTAATAAAAAAACGCAGTTTCATAAACTGTCAAAATATAAACAGTGACCACCCCCCCCCCCCCCCGTATCTAACATAAACACAATGTAGTAACACCGCGCCCACCGTCATTAATTGGTTCCAAAAGCTGTGACGTAATTATCCGGCTTTTGACGTAAGCTTAATGGCATTATAATGCACACGTATGTGCATTATTATAATAATGGTCGAAGTGTCAGTTATTTTACGTGGCTGAGGGAGACGGATATGGTCTGTAATTTATTGCTTCCCCACGGGGACTAATTCTAAATACATTTTTAGCATTTACAATAGATGGCATAGTCGGTGGACAAAACCTTGCCATTGTTTGGTTTGGATGAAAAACTCCCCCTAATATAGTGCCACGTCCGGGATTTGAACCTCCGACTTCCCACACACCATGACCATGAGTTAGAACGTCCCACGGTCTGACCCATTAGGCCATATGTATTATTTGTCCAATCTCGAATTTTTCTTCTAAAAGCCATTCATAATATCATCAACTAATAACCTTATATATATATATATATATATATATAGAGAGAGAGAGAGAGAGAGAGAGAGAGAGAGAGAGAGAGAGAGCAAAAGTTGGTTCAAAATTCAAGGGGAACGGGAATTCATTTCGTTATAATAGTAATCCCAGTTATCAAATCTAGGGTGCCATATATGTATCAGATATTAGTTACCGACGCATGAGCGATAATTGGTGAAAATAAACTTTTTTGTCAACTTCGTCAGGAGCTTGCAACTTTGTGTCAGTAGATACCGGTTTAATTACGATTGCTAGCCATTCCGATGTTTGATTACTGATAGAAAATTGTCTCTATTTAAACAGTTATCTTTAGGACATCCCAGCAGACCTGTCAGGATTTCGTTATAACCAGCGCGATTTATATTGATTTAATGCTGTTGGACCCGAAAAATCACTTTTAACTTATAACCCCTAAATGTCCAACCACATCAAATGCTCAAATTAGTATATTCCGTCTGCCGAACCAAAACACACAACACATCTGTCCTTAAGTTAATTAACATATATCCATCGATAAACTAACTCTGGTGAATGAACCATTACTCGTTTATTCTGAACGCTGATTCACACATACACACACACACACACACATTCATCAACAATCTTCTAGAGTAGACCCAGTCAGGCTACAAAAGTATTTATTAACGTGTTGCAACTCTCCATATTTGGCTAAATTAATATGTGCTAACGTGTTTACCAGATCTAGGATTCGGGCTAATTTCGGTTCCGTGTAAACAGTATTGTGTGCGGTTATAATATACAATATTTATCAGAATTATAGCACGTTTATGCGCACTCTTTTGGCCGAAATCTGTTAAAATAATGTAATTTAGCTCATAATAAATATTGGGTGTCAACGAATCAGTGGATACCTCTCTGGTGATAGACAATTTCACAATGGTGCCGGTCAAAGGTTATCCAGTACATTTGCACTTGGACGATTTCTAACCTTCGCGCTTAAATTATTCAGGTCACTGACCTGAATGTAATTAATCTTTTAAGGTCAACCTTGTTTGTTGTCATTGAAAAAGATGTCTCGTTAATGGGGCGTTACTAAGATCGGGTAGTCGACGCCTGTATATCGGGCAATATTAGAAACGGGACATCAATTTCTGGTTAAAAATCAAAACCAACAGAAAGTCATATTTGGAATCGTTCTGGGTTCGATTCCTTAAAACGAATTCAACCGGAACGGATCGTAACAGTAAGAATCGTGATCAGTGCATCCACCACCCAGTCCACTCTCGATCCCAATCTAGGCAGATGAAGCGACCAAATTCTATATTGACCATATTCAGCCTGTAAGATACTTAAATCATACTGAATGTTTCTTAATTAATTTGTTTTTAATTTTTCGAGATCGGCTCATTAATGGAATATGTTTATATCTACAAATACTGATTATAAATCCCGGAATTTAAATTAGTCTGGTTGATAGTCATATAAGATCCAGGATATAATTATCTTTATAATTAATATATATATATATATATATATATATATATTTAGAGAGAGAGAGAGAATTATGAAACCAGGGATTTTGAGAAATATTTAAATCTTTCACGGTATAAAATTTATTCATGAAATCACTGGTTTCACAATCTTACTATAATATATATATATATATATATATATATATATATAGAGAGAGAGAGAGAGAGAGAGTCTAACTAGATCTATGTAGCGGTCTATATTTTTGACGTATCGTTAAAACATCGGTACGTTCATAACAATATTTTATATTATTCGTACAAAACAAACCCAAACTTTGTCAAGTCAATCAAAACGGAAATTGTTTACCACGACGACGATTTATAAATAGAAGTAAACAATTAAAGCAGCAGAATCACATACGACACAAATTATAACTTACCACCGGCCGCGGTGCCCCTCATCCCAAGTAACCTCGACGTAGCCATCCTAAAAGACATCATATTTATAAATATGTCGCCCCAAAACGTCCGAACTTTCGATCTGACCCGCGGAACACTGATAATGTCTAGACTGTTGTGGCCGGCTTATAGACGCTTCGTCCGCCTGCCGAATGTAAGCACGCAGTATTAATACCACCATCTCCTATCACAAACCACCCGACTGGGCTACAGAAGTACTGAGAAGAAAGTAGGTTAGCAACTCGGGTTTAGCTGACAACTGGCAGCGATGCTTCGTGTTATTTATATGGCTAATATCAGATGTATAGAATAACAACAATTACGGGACGTTTAGCAACCTTTTCGTGGCCCATTGTGGTTGTATAAAGCGCTTTGTTCACTGTTATCTATATCTGATATATATATATATATATATCAGTAGTTGGCATCGTGTTTCGCGTCTATTACATCTGGTCATACTGACCTCTGATTGGCCGACTTATATAGGCCAGGGTAACCTCGTTTCTTGTTATGTATTTAGGCCTGTTTTTTCTGCAAAACTCCGGGCACTTGTGGCGTGTTTATGATGTGGCTAAATGGGGTCATTTATATATAGTTAGGACTTTGAGCCAGAGAGAGAGAGAGAGCCAGAGAGACAAAGAGAGAGAGAGAGAGAGATGAGCCTGTATCCCCCCTCCCCCAAACAGATCATCTACGTAGCCAGCGTCCGTAGAAGAAACCATTAAACACACTACAAAAAACGAAAGAAATTTAAAAATATTTTTAAATTTCAGAATCAGACCACAGAAACCCTTTAAACCCAACTGAATCCATTCCACGTATTGTTCACCGGAACATGCGAAAGGTGTGTGTGTGTGCACGTGCGTTTTTTTTAAATATTGGTGCACTTCACTTACCATTGTTGTAATACTTTCATGATCTTCAAGGTATCAACCAACAAAACATGTCTCCATCATATCCCATCTATAACCCGATACCTTGGCTTCGATTATTTTAATTCCTGTACAAGTTGCTTTTTCGCCAAATCTCATATTTTTCTAGAATTAATTTAGTAGAAATCGTACGTTTCAACGTATTTTTTACCGGCATATCATTATTATTAATGAATATCTCGCAGAGTTATCAATAACGTATTGGCATCAGAGCGCCACCCAGCGAATTAGTTTCAATCGAATGGCTATTTAAACTTGTATTCGCATCTCCGATATGGTGAATAATGTTCAATCAGATATGCTAGTTTTATCATTTCTGGTCGTGTCATCTAAAGTAACTGAAGACAGATAATATTTCTCTTGACCAGGTCCAGGTAGATAACAGGTATAATTTTAAAATCCTCTCCGAATCGATGGATTATTTGGATGTCAATAGAGTCTCCCCACTTGAACAGGATAAGATTGTAAATATTATGAATCTCTGATCAATTTCCCCAACTGATCGAAGGTACAACGTTTGCTTGGTCAAGCTTTCATTTAAACTGTAGAAACTCATCATCAAACTCGGCTGCATCCCATAATCCTTTATGTGACTTACATAATAAGGGCTTTTCATTTGATATAATTGAAGTGGGTGAGATATGTTGTGCCGATTGAAGCCCCCGCGTTGTTCTTTTTGGATGACACAATATTATAACACGATGTAGAAAAGATGATTGTTGAGGTGGCGTGGGTCTATTTATAAAGGACTCAATTAATGTAGTTTGAAGTTAGTGAGTTTATGAATACCTATTTATCAAAATTGAAAATGAATCTCATGAGAAATTAATTGCCAGTATCATTTATCGACCCAATTTGTGGTGGAGGACCACGTGTTGGAGGACCACGTGTTGGAGTACCACGTGCTGATGTTGATGTTGATCTATTTTCCTCTACTCTGTTTATATTGTGGAAATGATCAATTCCGAGGTTAAATCAAGCTTGATTCTTGGTGTGGTTGATATTTGTTTATTGAAATATGGAACTAATGATAGATGTTATCTCGAAGTTTTTTCCCCAATTATTCCCAAACCAACCAGAGTAACCCACACGTCAGGTATTCTGATCGATCTTATCTATTCAAATCTAACTTGTAAGGATACACTAAACAGACTTACCAATAAACCAACATTCATTCTTAAACGGAAATTTACTGAAACCAATATGACTAAATTTAAACAATTGTTATATGATAGGGATTGTTCCGAAACTTTAAATACTGATTGTCCTGACTATGCTTAGAATAAATTCATATCAATCTTTTAAAATATATTCAATGAAGTTTTTCCTTTAATTAAAACACGATTCAATGAAATAAAAAATACGAATCACGAGCCATGGATCTCAACTGGCTTATTGACATCTTCCAGACAAGCGAAATTGTTCAAAAACAAAAGGTTACCAACGGACGAAAAAATAAAATGCTACAAACATTATTTTGTTCGATAAGACTAAGCGCGAGCTAAAAAGACATCTCCTTGAATTTAATTTTTTTAAATATGAAAAATACGTGGTCGATACTAAAACAAGTAACGGATAAACAAAACGATAAATCAAACTTGTCACGACTTTCAAAATAAATAACAGATATATTTCAGGAGAACTTGAAATAACAAATAGTTTCAATAAAAACTTCTAAAAATATCCTAAGCTTAGTGCATGTCGTGATGAAATATCTTCCAAATTATTCAAAGAAATTATTGAATACATTAATCATCCATTGGCCAACATCATAAATAGATCATTACTTAATGGTATCATTGCTAATAAACTGAAAATAGCTAAGGTAATTCCAATACTTAAAGATGATGACGATGATTGGTGTTTTACGGCCAATTGTAAATGGTAGGCTAAATGAGCCGAGCAATACTGAAAGCTTCTAATCCTACTGAACTTAAAAACTACAGATCTATAAGTTTTGAAAGGATAATGTATAACAAGGTAACGTGCTTCCTCAATGGTGATAACGTTCTTTATAAACATCAGTATGGTTTTGGCGAGAAACGCTCAACAATTCACCCAAATATACATTTATTACATCAATATGCATTCGCTAATAATTCTATTATCTATCTTCTGCGATCTCTCAAAAGCCTTTGATGTTATTCAAACAGACACGTTATTAAAAAATTAATAACTATGGGATTAGATGAATCAATAGCTTGCCAGTTATCTATTAAATGGAAAACTGTGTGTGTGTGTGTGTGTAAATTACATTGTAAAATTACAATATGTATGCATTATAAGATTGAAATCGGAAATAAATATACTTACTTACTTACTTACTTTGGTAGCGTGGTCGGCCTCAGATGGATAACATCTGGATTCACACTCCGGACGAATAATATAATAATATAGACACTACAGTCTAGATAACGTTTACATTAATTATTTAACAAATAAGTGTATGTTCATTTCTTAATTTCATATTCTTCTTCAAAGCAGTTCATTTCGGAGCTTTAAATCTATAATATGATTTTCCATAACAAGCCAGACCAATCGGACGTCTATCAATACGGTTCCTATAGGTAGGATTTATTTAGTTATTCGAACCCAGAATAAAGCTGAGGTCAGCATCTGAAGTGACGAAATGTTTTGTTATTCAGGTTTCTTTTGGACCAGAGAAAATTACTGTTGAATGTAAACTGTGGTGTCAAAATAGTTATGATATGTATGTAGCAAGTCACCATTGAACCACACGCACGTGTTGTTTGTTGCGAGATGTGGTATCAAATGGTATGTTTTTACGTACTTCCGCTTTTTGTACGTAGCCTGCATGTAGCCGATTTCCTGTTGGCGTGACATATTTGTCGTGTATGAAAAGTTAATTAGCTGGTTCCCACAGGCTGATGAGTAGACCAGACACATGTATAGGTATACATATATATGTATAGATATGTGGAGGTATAGAACATTTTATATTTAGATTGATGTATAGTTTTATTTATGTATAGATTTTTGGAAGTAAAGGTCTGAAAGGATGTTTAGAGATGTTGGTGTTCTGTGCCAGTGCCACTATATATGTTTCCTAAAACACACACACACACTTGTGGTGGCCCCACGAACCCCGGCGTCTCAAACAATTGTATCTAAAACTAGCATTGATAAGGAAAAATGTTGATGTCCATTTAATTTCAGCGTATGTAAGAAAACTAGCAGTGAATGAAAGTGTTTAATGAATCTCTCTCTCTCTCTCTCTCTCTCTCTCTCTATGTGTGTGTGTGTGTGTGTGTGTGTGTGTGTGTGTGTGTGTGTGTGTGTGTGTGTGTGTGTGTGTGTGTGTGTGTTAACAGTAGATTTAAAATCACCCTTACGAGGATCACGAATCCTGAATCCTGAATGCAACATTCATCAGCAAACCATCTCCCTGGACCAGCGACTTTTCCAACGACAAATTATTACAAACATCAAACCAAAGCAAACAAAGTTATTAACATTTTACAGTATATCACTGTGCTATTCACACGGAATAATGAAGCTATTTTTAAGTTGTATTAAAATTATATTTTCTTTTGTGTTTCATCGCGTTTATAAATATAATAATTTTGATCATTTCTATGACGTCATCCAGGCTGATCGATTACAATAAACCTGTCTGTTGTTAGATATATCATAGGTACTGTCATAAATTGGATTACGGTGTCTTCTCGGTGTCTTCATCAGATCCAGCCCTTTTCAATATAATTACCGTTGATAACTTATTGTTTTCCATGACTTTCTCTATTACTGTTTGTCCAAAAAAAATGGTGTCTAATATATTCTGTGCCCGTCCCCGACCCCCCCCCCAACTCACAGCCTTAACGAAGGCAGTAATTCTCTTACACTAAAAACGACATTCATTAAGGAGTTTTTTGTCGTCATCTGAAAACCCCAAAAAACTTTCGGTGAAATCTATTTTCAGCATTAAAACACCGTAAAGCTATTTTTTTCCATCCTGTTACCGTGTTTTACATCATTTCCTTCTACGTCAAATTCGCCTTTCGCCACTTTTCTAGACCAAACAACATATTTACATCGAAATGCATTTTAAACACACACACACACACACACACAACACACACACACACACACACTCTCTCTCTCTCTCTCTCTGTGTGTGTGTGTGTGTTGTGGGCACCTCTGTGGTCTAGCGGTAGCGTGCTGGACTACAGCTCACTACCACCAGTGTTCAAATCTCGGCGTGGGCATATCTGAATGTTGTTTCGTCTTTCACTTCGTCTCATTAACTTTGGAGGTCGCTCGGCCCATTTAGCCTACCTTGTGCACAAAAGTGGCCGTAAAACATCAATCATCATCCTCTCTCTGTATATATATATATATATATATATATATATATATATATATATTCTTACCTCATTCCTGAAATCCTGGACTGGGGCAAGTTATAGTAGTGTGGTGTCATAAAGCACAGGTTTTGTGCTGTAAATTATCAATTGGTAAATAGAGTTTAGTCAAACGTTATGATGTGATAACTCCAGACTGACGTCAGTCTCGTCGTCTTATACGTAGACCGGAGTCTGGAGCCTAGCTGCGGACTAATGTGTACGGTGTGTGGTCTATATAGACGTCAGCACAGTCTAAGTAAGTAGATTGAAGCATGATGGTCTATGTACCATGGATCCCTCTATATCTAGCGTGTGTTTAGATAAATACCTGAATCGTGGCATATAATGTTTTTAAACTAACTTGGCATATGTAAGTCAGATTCTCGAAGATAATGTGTTAAGGCTAAAATTTAGGTTTTGACTGAACATCCTTCATTCTCTCTCTCTCTCTCTCTCTCTCTCTCTCTCTCTTATATATATATATATATATATATATATATATAGTCGTCACTATTACTGTCAGGACGTCTGTTTCATTAAACCATAAGGGCAGTGTTTCATCTTTCACTTCGCCTCAATGCTTTTCAAGGTCACTTTGAACAATTAACCTACTATGTGTACAAAAGTAGCCGTAAAACATCAGAATATCATCATCATCATCATATCATCATCATCATTATTATTATTATCATCATCATCAAAACAATGACAACAATATTATCATAACGTACTAATATAAGTATTTATATACCTTTAAATCCTTGTTAGTATCACTTTAGAGATAAACGATACAAGACATTAGCAGAAAATATTACATTAAAAATATATATTTTTATCATTATGACAAGTTAGATGATATATTTTGTGGCATTTATATCACTTAATTGCAGTTATATATATATTATATATCTCACCTGGGATGTAGTGAGAGTTTTGCTCCAGGTAATAGTTAGATTTAACTCGTGTTAACTAATACCTATATGCCCACACTCCTATGTGTGTGTGTGTGTGTGTGTGTGTGTGTGTGTGTGTGTGTCTGTAGTTATGGTAATAAGTTATTGTGTGTTATTATGGTTTATTTTATAGTAGTAGTCGTGGTGTTGGTGATGGCGATGATAGATTGCTCCAATTTATTTTATTGTTATATATATATATATATATATATATATATATAGAGAGAGAAGAGAGAGAGAGAGAGAGAGAGGGGGGGGCTCCAAATATGGACTATTATTCAATATGTTGTTATTAAAGAATATGTTTTTGGTATATGTTGTGTGTGTGTGTGCGCGCGCGCGCGTGTGTATGTTGTGGCGTGTTGTTGTAGTCGGAGATATATGTTATAGTATATGTTATTGCGGTGGAAGATATGTTTACATCGAATTCGGCTTATCGTGTACCGATGGAGTACATACATCGCCCGAACCTCGTCTTTGGTCACATCTGGTACGAATGGCCGAGGCACGATTCCCTAAGGAAACATTCCACAAAAACAGCTCGGTCCCATTCGGCTTCAAACCGTGAAGTGGAGTTTTGCAGCGTCGCGCTCTAGCGCCTGTACTGGCTCGGTGCTGTGGTTGTCATGGAAACACTTGGGAGAAATTTAGTTCAATCGACGATACAAATAATAATAATAACAGCTTCCGGTTATCATTGACCAATAACTTTGACAATTAGGTCACAAAAGTAACTCCAGACGTAAATAGAACGCCATCAGAATATTGGAACCTGTCTTAAACGATGTACTCCCGGCTTTGAAAGAAGCGGTGTAGCAAGAAATGTTGGGCGTAATTTATCTTTTATTAACGACTTGGCTGCAATTTGCCCAATTTATACTCGCCAATTCGACTCCAGTGAAGAACAGACGATAACTATAGGATATAATTAGGTTAAGACCAAGTCGACGACTGGCCATTTCGTATTAAACTGGTCCATTTGGTTGTAGC
This sequence comes from Paralvinella palmiformis, assembly GCA_025642065.1. Lineage (NCBI taxonomy): Eukaryota > Metazoa > Annelida > Polychaeta > Terebellida > Alvinellidae > Paralvinella > Paralvinella palmiformis. The sequence continues at coordinate 88,555 of JAODUP010000401.1, forward strand.
CATTTTTATTCAACTGAAGCCTTTTAGTGCATTTCGTTTGCCGTTACTGGCGTTAGAGAAAGTACGGCCATCATCAACTTCAGTAAATATGGTGGCTATATTTCGCAATTACGGAAGTATTATAATATTTATGTATTTTTGGTATCATATATATCCGTTAGAAGCCATTAGGTATAATTGCGTGCCGCTCTGACAGTATAATCAGGCCATAGACTATTTAGTGAGTAAGGTAAATACGTGCGTATGTACGCCATTGTCGAATTATATTAAAGATAACATACGACATTTTATTTGACGGGGTTGGCTTTGCGACTCGTGCTGACATCTGGTGACAAAATGACGAACGGCAGTGGCATCAACAGTACAAACACAAAACAACAACAACAACAACAACAACAACTATATCATTATTAAAATAACATCATCAATAATAATAAAAACTTCTAACAAACTGCCTATGACATATATCATCGTTTAACATAATGTCTAACATGTCTAACGTAAAGTCTAACAAAATGTCTAACATATATTGTTGTCTAACATAATCTCTACATAATGTCTAACATATATTATTATCTAATATAATGTCTAACACAATGTCTAACATATATTATTCTCTAACACAATGTCGAACATAATGAATAACACATATTATTGTCTAACATAATCTCTAACAACATGTCTAACATATATTATTGTCTAAATTAATCTCTAACAAAATGTCTAACATAATGTCTAACATAGACGTCTGAAAAATATATATCAGTAATATGTCTTAAAACAATTTAAAATTAGACCAGCAAAATGTCTATAAGCATTTCTAATGGGGTGGCTATCAAAGTTTATTGAACTACGTCTATTGAACTGTCTAAAAGAATATCGAACCCTCTAACATAATGTATACCAAACTGTCTAAAAGTGTCTAATAGACCATTAAAAAATTCTCCACCAACAAACTCTCTATTAGAATTTTAAATGGACAGTCTAATAAAATGTCTAAAGAACTCTCTACGAAACTGTCTAATTGGTCTATTGACATGTCTAACAAACTCCTCCAAAAGAATATCTAAAATAAAGTCTAAAATAACGTCTGCCAGTGTGTCTATTAGACACCGTCTAATGAACCGTCAAACAAACTGTTTAACAAACTGATAGATGTTCTAGCCGAATGGTTAACAAAATGTCTAAAATACGTCCCGAGACAATGTCTAACCATTATAACTCAGAACAAAACATCAACAACAAATTTAAAGAAGTTGAAATTACTAACAAATTATGGCATAAAACTTGGTGGATGTTTATGTTGTATGGCAGTCTTTTTGTTATACATTCGTTACGCACAATGGGCCAAGCGACCTCTAAAGCTAATGAGACGAATTGAAAAATGAAACACCTCTTAGATATAGCTAGACTGTGGTGTGTACTCGGATGCTTTATGTCTGTGGCTAATCGCGCTACCAGCTAGGCCATGAAGATGCCCGTGGTCGCCTTCGTGGTCTAATTGGTGGCCCGGTTGATCACAGATCGCTACCACCCGAGTTTAAATCTGGACGTGGGCACGTCTGAAGGGTGTTTCATCGTTGACTTCGCCCCATTACCTTTAGAGGCCGCTCAGCCTAATTAGCCTACCGTATGCACAAAAGTGGCCGTAAAACATCAATCAATCATTATCATCATCATCATCACCATGGAGACGCGAAAAATTACAATATAGCCACCGTTATCCGACATCTCAATTTACCGGTCAGTTCTCTATCATTGATACCATACTTCAGCCTGTTGACATTGTCAATGCTAAACAAAGAAAGGTCTGGAATAAATCTAATCGGGTCACTTATCTAATTGGGTCACGTCACTTGGCTGACCTAATTAGAAAAGTGTTACTGGCTGGTGGAACCCATCAGTATAATAATATATGTTAATTCCTCGCCTATATAAAGATAAATTCCATTTAATAAGTGTCATAAAAGGTGACATTTCTATGAGGCGTGTATTTGTGTTCATATTTGGATTGGTTTAAAAAGGATTTATATTCTTAGTAAAATTTATCAATGTGTTCATATTTGTGTTATATCTGATGGAACGTGACATCTTAATGGCTGAGTTAGTAGCGTTGTTGGCCACAGAGCTCTAGGGTTCAGTTTCAAAATCCTTACTTAGTTATGTATCGATGCTGTTTCATCTTTCATTCCATCTAATGACCTTCGGAGACCGCTTGACCTGTTGACCTTGTGTACAGTGGTAACCGTAAGACAACAACATTTTGGTATTTCCGATTGAGTCCAAACTTTCGTATTCGTATTAAAAAAGAAGTGAAAATATTCATATTACGATAATTTTTTATTTATTTATTGTCGAATTTATTGTGATACATTTATAGGTTTGTGCTTGTTTTCCTGTAGATGGTGCATTGTTTGTGTTGATATAAATTAATATTAGTATATACTGGTATTAGTATATATTATCATTACTATATACTGATATTACAACACACACACACACACACACACACACACACGCACACACACACACACACACACACACACACACACACTATATATATATATATATATATATATTGGTATTAGTATGTACTGCTATTAGTACATAATGGTATTAGTGTATACTCATATTTGTATACACTCGTATTCGCATATACCGGTACTAGTATATATTGGTATTAGTATATATATACGTATTAGTATTTACTAGTATTAGTATATAGTCATATTAGTATTTACTCGTATTAATATATACTACTATCAGTATACGTTGGTATTTTATTGACGTTTTACAGCCACTTTTCTGCCCGCAGTAAAATTAATTGGCCTGGCGACATCCCAAAAACAATGAAGCGAAGTGAAAGATGAAACACTTCACACATGGCTAAGTCGGGATTTGAATCCTGGTACTGGAGGTGCGTGGCCAACCGCGCTACCATTTCGCCGCCGAGAATATTGCCGAGTATTGATATTCAGACATTCAAGTATTCCTCTCCCGAGTCACATACCCCTCCCCTGCCCCACGTTAGCCCTCAATGTGTAGAGACAGTAACACCTGTCCTGACAGACGTCCGAGCTCCTGATGCGGCAGATCAAATCTGGCATCCTAACAGATGCTGCAGGACGGGACACGAAGGAGGGGGGGGGTTCTGCGGATGTATGAATACGCCCCCCCCCCACGAATCATTTTATTGCATGGTGTGGTAGTGGGTGAGATTTATCATTGTTTAATGCCCGGCTCCCTCATTTATACACTAACAACTGGCTGGTTACTTTTATAAAAGAGAGAAAATTTCTCGAACCGGCGCCAATAAAAGTAATAAATATACCTCACGAAAAATAGACACCATTACACAACAACAACAACAACAACAACAATAACAACAGTGAACGTGTAGTTAAGATCTTATTACTATAATACGTGGTATTATCCACAGTTTTGAATCGATTTTTTCCAGGAAATTTATTAGGCCCGTTTCCTCCTTAAACACATCTATACGTCCGTCAGTCCACCTGCGACCTCGGGCCGGAGCCCCGACGTTTTCGGGATCAACCCCGAACAACGCCCCCCCCCCCATCGTCCAATGTCCTGAACTGAGCTAGGTCTATTGTTATGCATAGCTATCTCTTGGTGTTAGGGAAAACCTCCCCCTCCTACACATTCAGGGTGGACCCACTCCTCGTCCCCACTACCCGAAATCGTCAACCAGCTGGGGACGCCGACCAATCGAAAACAAAACAGTCGGCATTAATCAGCTGCCGATAAGCGGCTGCCGCTCTGCCACCTGCAGCTACGGCCAGCTGCGCCCGTGACGGATGTATTATTTATTCCAAGCTGAGAGGCCAGACTGTGTTGGCTGGGCCTGGCCCGTCTCCTGTCGGCGTGTGTCAGCCATTGTACTGGTCTATGATGGGAAATAGCTGGGCCGGGTCGGGCCACTAGTAAACAGAGATAGGGGGGATATGGTAGTGAGTGAGAGATAGAAAGAGAGAGTATCATTTTTACTGGTGTCACAGCCAGTAATGGTGGATTGCTGGGACAGCGATATAAACATGTCTTTTGGGGTGACACCTGCCTGGACCAGGACAATGTGTCAGCCAAATAAACATGGACTGGACACCAACCCAGACCGGAGAACGGTGTCACTGGTGTAGACATGGTCTAGACCTAACTGGCTGACACAGATCGACCGATTAACAGGGAGCTGGACACTGTGTCAAGGATATAACCATCATCTGGCCTGACACCGTTTTAGATAGGACACCGCGGTATTAATATGAACATGGTCTCGGCTGACACCAGGTTAAACCCGGACTTGGTGTCCGTGTTATAAAAAACATGGTGTAGAATGACACCAGCCTATAGTAGACCACGACACCATGTCAAGGATGTAAACACGATCTACTCATCTAGAATTACACCATACAAGGCAGGGACACCGCGACACCGATATAAACACGGTATGGACACCAATTTAAATCGGGACACCGTGACACCGATATAAACACGGTCTAGACACCAGTCTAGATCAAGACACCCTGGGGCTATGTCATCGATAACATCGCCACATCGCCTTTGATCTTGTGCCATTGACAACAATATGGCTACCATCTGGATCACCTGTAAACTAGGTCAGTACCATGTTATTGTTGTAAACGGGGATGATCCTTGATCTGTTACGGATCTTCTGTCTATTACGTATGTTGCTGATTTTCGGCCGATTATTAACCACGTGAGTAGAAAATAAAACACAGATCCAGTGATTTGGATAGAAGCACGGATCCGGGTCATTTGACCCGCCTACTTTCAAGAAGAGATGTATGGGTACTTCCGTTTCCGATACCAAGGCCAAATCCATATAAACACATGAGACTCCGCTTGGTGCCATTGTATGCACTTGAGGCCTCCCAATATATGACCCCTGGTATTAATCCTACCCCCCCCTCCCCACAGTTTATTTCTCAACAAAACCCACTGAAATCCGAGTAATTCGAAATAGAAATTGCGATCCAGAGTGAATTATTTCGTTATAAACACGGTTTTCATTGCATTATATAAACACTTCGATATAAAGAGGTTTATTTATTGGGGGTTAATTGGATCCTTGGTCGAATCTGGATCTTATTTCGTTATTAACGTGCTATAGACTTGTGTTGGGTTTTGCGAGGGGCGGAGTTCTGTTGTACGCAACAGTGTTTATGTTTAATTGCAATACCATTTATAAATCATGAAAGACAGATGGTGTGTGTGTGTGTGTGTGTGTGTGTGTGTGTGTGTGTGTAAGGCTATTTATGTAAGAGGTGAAAGTGGAACAGCGAAGGTCATCTCTGTCTGGTTTAACAGTGTCATATAGATCTAGATGGTGCCACCAGTTTGCATCATCTGGAAATTACAGTTAGCTATCATTGACCCGAAAACAATACCAGCTGTAAATAATAATAATAATAAAAGTAATCACTGCATGTAATCAGTCACCATATTTTCTGGCTTGTTATATGACGGATATCAGTGTTATCAATTGTTGATGTTATTCGAATATGTAAATATATTTAAATAAACACAAAGACCCGTATACCATTACTACATTAAAGGGGAGCCTTATGGGAGAGTCTTGTCTTAAGTGATCCCCAACACCGGGGTCACATCAGGTGAATAACCCTGAAAAACGGGGGGGTCGTAATGGATGGGTGGATCAACAATACCGGGTGGGTTAGTAAGTGTGTGAGTGAGCGGTTTGGTTAGTCACGGCGACGTCACACTTAGGACGTATGAGCGAGGTCGGTACTTTATAGGGAAATCATGAAATAGGTCTAGCAACTTTTATCGACGAATGAAACACCCGACAGTAGTTGGGTGATGACACGCCGGGGATCTGATCCCACAACTGGGAGATCTGTAATCCACTGCACTACCAACTGGGTTATGTAAGTGGCGGTTTATAATAAAACAGAGGTACCTGATTGGGACGACTATTTTAATGATATATTAGAGAGACTCTTTCTTCGCCAGCTGAATCATCAGATGTTTAATTGAATTAAATGGTCGACGAAGATAGTTATCAGACTTAGAACGATTAGTAATAGATCAATCATTGAATTAATATCTGTATGACACATACACGCGCGCGCGCACACACACATACACACACACACGCATACACACATACATACACACACGCAAAAGAGCCAAAGTATTTGTGTTAGACAAAAAACAGTTTTTTTCCCACATAAAGCTTAAGCCACCACATGACACGGACCATGTGACATGGATCACGTGATCTCGCACTCCCGACACTTAATGGCTATATATCACGGGTCAACTTTTGTTTTTCTTTAGATATAACAACGACAATAACAACAACAACAACAACAACAACGAAACGCATAATGCATAAAACAGCATTACTATAGTGACCACTGATCTGACCTTTGACTTTATCAAAATGAATCTTGTATATCAGATGACTTTTAAAAGTTAAAAAAAAATAGTAGTGGCGAAATATCGACAGGAGTGAGTGAGTGGGTGAGTGAAAACCAAACAAAAACCAAACAAAAACCATGATACATTAGTTGATGGAGATCTAACGCTATAAGTTGATTATTGTATATTGACAACACACTTCCCACAAATAACCTTCTGCTGGAGGGGGGGGGGGAGGATGTAAATATAGACATACGGTTGTATATATAGATCTAGGACAATGGCGAGACTAGAGATAGAAAGAAAGAGAGAGGAGAGAGAGAGAGAGAGAGAGATGGACGTATTGTGTAAAGAGAATCTGAGAAGCTTCATAAAACCACAAAACCAAAAACGTTGACACTTGTAGTTAGAATCCTTTGCCGTGACAGATGACGTGCCACGACGAGCCAATCTCTTGTATTGTGGGGCTCTTAGAGAGAATTCGTCACACATCATAAAAGTATCTTTAAATACGACCAACCTAGGTAAAAGGAATTACGTGTGGCCAAATAAAGGATGTATGTTGATTCCTTGTACACATGAACCCCCCCACCTTTTCAGGTTGAGAGCATCATTTTAAAAGACCGCTCGTTATCGGTTCCCCACTTGAACGGGTGGAGTGGGAAAACTCATTGTATCCGGGTAGTTTTTATCCGGATGGAAGTTTGTCCGATGTATGGGGGAGACTTCATTGTGTCCATGTAGTTTTTGTCCGGATGGAAGTTTGTCCGTGACGGAATATAATTATAAATAAACATCGTGCAGCAGCTACGAGTCGCTACTGGCTGATAGGTTACATAAACGTCTATTACTAGCGTCTAACACGAACGCGTTGTAGCGAAAGCGGCGTTATTACGGACCGAGTTACACGGACGGTATACTGTATGTAATGACGTAACATTATGAGACATTATCGGATGACATAATTAAAATAATATCTCACTAATCGACCAACTGTTACACTCTCTGATTAAATCTCATCCGATCTTATTAATAATATTCAATTAATTATCGACAATGCCGATCTGGTCACGTGTCCGGTGAACATGGTGGTTGGGGGGGGGGGGGATATGACACATTTATTAAAGAAGAGTAAGTTGATATCACATTATTACCTTATGACAATTTGTTCTTTCTTTATAGCCCTAATTTCTGAGACGATACCCCCCCCCATCCTCTCATACATCACCCACCGACAATAGCCTTATAACGATGTAATTTCCTTATTTGGTAGACACTAAATACCCCGTGGCGCCATCTCTGTATCATCTCATTAACACCTAATTAACAAAGATAAATATTATCATTATATCTACATTATTAGTTATAATATTACATCACGAAGACATTATGTGGACAATAATATTATCAGTTGATGATCAGTTGTAAACGACTGACTCTAGAGAATTATGTGTTAATATAATGTGACACGACACGACACGACACGACACGACACGACACGACACGACATCACACACATCACATCACATCACATCACATCACATCACATCACATCACATCACATCACATCACATAATATATATAACAGTTATAATTGTCTTGGTATATATCTATATAAATAAAAGTGACTGTTTGTTTGTTTATTTGTTTGTTTGTTTGTTTATCTGTGTGTTAGCAAACAAATCTGACAAATGAGTCTTAATCGGTCGTGAAGATGACATTGGTTGGGACTATGATGTTTAAAGCTTCCCTCTCTCTCTCTCTCTCTCTCTCTCTCTCTCTCTCTGTGTTTTTATACAGATAATTAAGATGCTGGCATAGGTATTATATATATATATATATATATATATATATATATATATATATATATAATTAGCAAAAATGTATTCGACACAAAACAAGGTTTTCTGTGGTATACCACAGCCAATCTTTTTTTATCGACCTCACGGATAAAACCTAAAAGGGAAAAGTAAAACATATCATAAATATATCATAAATCAGAATACACTCTGATTAATAATGATAGTATAGCGACTCAACTCAATAGAAACTGTACATTCTAGTATCAGCACAACTCCGTAGGGAGTACACTGCTACTAACTATATCATTTGTAATAAGACCCCTTTTCGACCAGTTACTTTATCATGGCTGACTCGAACAGCCAGTGTCCCTGTAATTGTGGAATCGAACCCCAAACCTTCCGTTTTTTTAGCTCCCCCGACTTTACTATTGAGCCACCATGGGATATAATGTTTATACGGTTTCCGTGGATTATTTGGTAGGGCGTTGGGCCACAGATCACTACCATCTGAGTTCGAATCTCGGCGTGGGCATATCCGAGGGGTGGTTCATCTTTAATTTGGCTTCATTGCCTTTGGAGGTCGCTCGGACCATTTAGCCTACCATGTGCACGAAAGTGGCCGCAAAACATCAATCTTTAGCTTACATATATTACAATATCAGATATTGACCCAATTTCTGTTGATGGGTAAATGGAGTTTGAAATATGGGATAATACGTAATACTGGTGTTTTACGCACGCACACGCACACACACACACACACACACAGACACACAACAATCAGTGTGATCTACTATTACAGTGAAGATAGCCAGTTGACATAGTTGTTCAATATTACTATATTTCACAATTTGTCGATTTCACTCACTCACATTCACGGATATATAAATGTTGTTCTGTGTTAGAGACTGTGTGGGTGAGACGTGTCTGGTTATGTGGGTGCTGAAGGCTAAGTGAGATGGTTTTATAGGTAGGTATAAGACTAAACACACAGACACACACACACACACACACATACACACACACACACACAGAATGTTACTGTTCTAGATCCCATTCTTTGGTGAAAAGTTCAGATTATATATAATCAAGATTTCTTTTAATCTCGGCCCACTATAGCTTCGCAAATGTCAAACACACACACAGAGACAGTATGAGTATGTGTGTGCGTGCTAGCCAGCCGAGGCCCATTATAATGCGCCAAAGGTTTGTAACGTTTTCAGCTAAAACATTCGGCCCTCGTTAGTTACGTACCCAGGGCTTGTGGTAGTTGCAAAAACCGAAATATTGTATAGCCGTGAGATATGTGTTAGTAACGTAACATATTATGGTTTGATATTCTCGTCAAATGGCCGTTTTATATTCTGTTTACATAAAATATCCCACCGTATACTGCCGAATATGCCCCAAGGGTCTACTAGGTCCACGTTATGTAAATCATAACACCACGGATTTGTCTTTAGTAAATCAGGAAAATTACATATTTTACCTCCTCCCCCAAAAAACAACAACAACAACAACATCACCGTGTAGTATGGCTGAAAAACGCGTCTCGTTCTTATTTAAATATTACGCGATTTGTGTCGCATTATGATCATATTACTTTACTAATGATTGAATCGGTCTCGGGCCATGTTTACAGAACACCAGCACGCCGACAACCTGACCCATCACAACAGATATAGCCGGTGTATTGTTATAGTTCTATACGATATAGCCACCCAGATTTCTACGGGCCAACTATTGTGTGTCAGCCTGTAGGTCTAGAGATACACTGGTCGACAAAAATAACAGACATTACGCGGCGTAATGTCCGACCGTTGTTATTATTGTTAGCGCTCCTGGTAGAGCGTTCCGATCAACCACACACACACACACACACACACACACGCGCGCATTCTCTCTGTGTGTGTGTGTGTGTGCGCGCGACTCGGGTATCATACCTGTGACTGTCAGTATATTCTATACCCAGGCCAGTAACGCTAAACCCTAACCACTTTCCTTTCTCGTCTCGCTGATGTGGTAGGATTTGGCGTCTCGGAGGAGGTAGATGATACCTGTCGTGTTGTCTGTCTGTTTGTCTGTCTGTCTGTCTGTTCGTGTGTCTGCCTGTCAGAAGATGGAGATATAAAGCTGTGACAGAGAAGTGATGATATGAAGTAAGTAGTTTAATCTATCGTTGTTACTGTCTTATAACAGCAGTTATAAACTGGACACATCTAACAACATCCCATAGGTAGCTATGATATATATATATATATATATATATATAGGGAGAGTGCGTGAGTGAGTGAATGAGAGAGCGAGAGAGAGAGTGTGTACACACACACACGCTCGCGCGCGCGCGCAGTGAGAGATAGCGCACACACATACAGAGTGAGAGAGAGAGAGAGCGCGCGCGACACACACACACACATAATGGTGAGACATTACTTGCCTCGACATGAAAAGATGTTTGTCTGGATTTTTTCGGGGGGGGGGGGGTAACTCATACAAAGATTGTATTCATGATTCTCTGTGTCAGTGCCTTTTCACGCACGTCCCCCACACATAACACACACACACACACCACGCACACACACACACACACACACGCACGCACGCACGCACACACACACACACGTTGCTATCCAGATTCATGACCGATGATGAGTAGCTACTTGGAATCATCAAATCAGAGTATAAATACTCTTACCAATTAACTAATTAACTAATCCCCGTTAACACCTGGCCATGGTATGAGTACACACTAATGAGTATCTTTATAATAATAAAAGTTAAAACTGACAAATGAAACTCTTCTTCTAATACACCTATATAGCTATAGAATTACCTGTCTGAAAAGACCACCTCATAATGACGTCAAAATGTTCTCTAAGATGGATAGGTCTTAAAGGTAGATTCTCCTAGTAAAATGGTTCCCAATATTGTTCATTTTATATATATATATATATATATATATATATATATATATATATATATTTAAACAAGACGAAATGTCATACCATCTTACCAATTTCATCGGTGGATGTACGAAAAATTATCCGAATTAGCCCGAGTAATATGCAGCTCATTTCTCCTACGAGATACATTGTTACACCTGAAATTAATTAACAGCAACAAATTGTCCGTTTATGGTCAGGTAAATCAGACAGAGACGTGTAGCCGAATACAACGAGCCACAAAGTGGTATAATTAAAGTAACAGTCTCTTTAAAGTTATCGGAAAAAGATGCAAATGAACGAGGAATATATTATCGCTCAGCATGTGGTATAATGGAGTATTTACAACCGGCGAGGGGGTGAAGGTTCTGTCCCGAATTGAGGTGTTCGTATTAGTTTTTGCTGACATCAACAAATTATTTTCCTACGATGTGGTTTGGGTTAAATGCATTAATAATTTTCCGTTGTTATTCGGCAATAAAAAAACCCCAACAACAATCGCGATAAATATTCAGAGCCATTTCTTTTCTCTCGAATAAATGGTAATTCTGGTGGATTGCGGTGGATTTTGTAAACGGGTTCATTTACATTTATTTGGCGTTGGTGGGGGGGTTATCGACGAATGGTAGCAGGTAGATTATTAAAGTTGATAATTTGAGTCGGTTTATGTGCATCTTTAAAACAGACAGATATATACAGACAGACAGACAGACAGACAGACAGACAGACAGACAGACAGACAGACATATGGGGGTATGAGAGACAGACAGACATACACAGAGAGATGGGGAGAAAGAGGGATAGAGACACAGAGAGGGGGAGAGAGAGAGAGAGAGAGACAGATAGGAAGGAGGGAGAGAGGGGGGAAAAACCTTTTTCCTCGTTGCTACTTGACTCATCTGGGATGCATATCTGAAAATCGGAATCGCCCATTCAAACTCCTTTTTCAAGGGACTGATTCTATAATGGCGACTTTTCATCATGAGACATCTCTCTCTCTCTCTCGCTCTCTGCACACACACACGTACACGCACGCACACACACGCACACACACACACACACACACGCGCGCGCGCGCACACACATCCAATAGCAACAGCAAAATAAACAGTACTTTCTAAGGTTACAGGTAATCACCTCAAATGATGTATCAGTGATTACTAGTTGTTATCTCCTGTATCATCTTATCTTTGGAGAGATGACAGCTCAGTATATCTCATCATATATTACATGACAGTGTCCGGGTAAAAATAACAAACTAGGATATAAATCACATTAAAAAATCGCATTTCTTTCAATAATAACATTTAAAATATTAATTACAGCACAATGCTCCGACTGAGGTAACTGGTGAGAGAACCGGCGTTTGGCGGAAATATGAGGAAACCAAGTTTTGAATATTTTTTTAAGTTTAAGATGGTGAGCACCTGTTATGTCACAAAAGAGAAGATGAGCTATGAATACTGACAAACACACACATTCTATCTATCTATCTATCTATCTATCTATCTATCTATCTATCTATCTATCTATCTATATTCATATATATATATCTCTATCTCTCTCTCTCTCTCTCTCTCTCTCTTCTATATATATATATATATATATATATATAATTATCTTAGCAATTTGAGGGATCAATTTTTAATGTTCTATTTAGACAAGTGGTATCTACTCATAGTTTACCCTCTGTAAGGTGGTAGTTGCACGGATAGATTTACGTCAATCTCTTAAATGTGACGGAGGCTGACAGTTTTCAATTTTTCTCTCCTCCGACCAGTCATAAAACATCTTTGAAAACAGATGACTCATCATATATTTGAAGGTGAGCTTCATCAGGCGTGTCTTCATTGTCACTGACAGTTATCTCACTTAAAGAACTACAAGTAGCTTATAACGTGGTTGATGTGCAGAGGTGGTCAGGTCATGAAATATGAAATGAGTGTAATAATAATAATAATAATAATAATATTAATGTAATTTTAGTTGTGTAGAACATATATTGGGTATTCCAGTGGCGATGGTGTGTGGGTGATCGCAGACTTCTATGACAAGGTTTCAAATCCGAGCTGGCGTATGCTTAAAGGCTGTTCAGATCATTACAGAGAGAGAGAGAGAGAGAGAGAGAGCTTTGTTCATTTAGTCGAACCACCTGCATAGCAACATTTATAATTTATATTTACAGTTTACTGCCAGATACTAATCGACGGCATCGTGCATTAAGACTCGTCAACGTCGAGCCTCTGAAACATATTAAGATGCGTGAAATGCTCGAAGCCGTTTTCGCAAAATACGACATTGAGTCTTAAAGGACCAGCCCACCTTCATTTCAAATTATCAGGGCTATAAAGCTATGCCTACAAGTATCATAAATGGTGTCAAAATGTGAAGACAATCACCCACGTATTAAATAATCCAGCTCAAAGGGCAGATTAATCGACTTTTAATGGCCCGAAGGCGCCGCCATTTTGAAGTTAGACAGAGACCGGAAGCTCCCGACTGCTGACGTCAGCTGAACTTGGCAGTTTGACTGGAAGTTTGTAGAGCCCGTACAGAATGATATGAACAAGTGTTAGTTATTAATAATTCCGGAACAAAACGCATTAATCTTGTTAAAATTACGTCATGAATGACATACAACCATATCAGTTTGATCCAGAAGAACTATTACAAGAGGAAGATGATTTCGATTGTTTCGAAGAAAGCGGAATCATCGAAGAAAGCGCGAGGAGAATCGGGAACACTAACTGGTGTGTATTTGAACTCTGTGTACGCCGGGCTCCGGTGACGTCAGAGAACTTGACTTTTCTCCTTCCCGCCTTCGAATCTGGCATCCGTAATGGCGGTCGTCCAGTAATTTGGATTATTTCCTTATATCTACGATATCAGGTATATTTCGTGATTACTATTGTGGAAGTTTTGGTTATTGTTCGAAGTATTACACATTTGAGAAATATTATTGAGGGTGAACTGTCCCTTTAAGGACAGATTTAAACTTTTCAACAGATAGCATGCTCCCAACCTCATCCCGAGGAGTAAATATAGGGCAAAAACCACACCGACAAATCCATATGGTCCAAATTCATATGCTCCAAATACATATCGCCCAAAACCCATATGGTCCAAATCCGTATGACCCAAATCCATATGGTCCACATCCGTACGACCCAAACCCATATGGTCCAAATCCGTACGACCCAAACCCATATGACCCAAATCCATATGGTCCAAACCCATATGGCCCAAATCCATATGGTCCAAATCCATATGGTCCAAATCCGTACGATCCAAATATTAAATGGTTACTAAGACCACTGAGGAAAGGTAATTATGGATCAGACCAATAGCATAATAAATAACCTTCGTGTATGAAAGCCCAGAGGACAAAAATGCCCGTGGACAAAAATTTATCATATTAAAGCCCAAAATGGATGAAAGCCCAAAAGAACAAAACATCTATGAACAAACACCAACTCTCCATTAAACATTGTATACATTAGCCAACGATCATTCAAGTCACACGTCAATTCGATCAGATAGCAATTATCTAGCTATACCATCAGGGATGTTTCCAGCATGTTAGATCCCCGACGGATACGGATGGAAATGCTCGTCGAGCGTGGCCTTTCGGAAGACGGGGTCAAGGACGCGTGTCGACCCGAAGGACGTCGTGGACTCCGGAGTATTTGGGACAGGGACGCCTAAGGCCACCAATTATATAGGCCACCAGTAATGTTTACGTCAACAGAGTTAGTGGTCGGGAAAAGGCGTAGATGATCTTCGGTGTCTTCCGAGGAATCTACGGATCACGGATTGAGTCATATAACAATTGTGTGAGGGGTCGGGGGGTCGGTGGTGGTGGGGGGGGGGTTGGTGTTTCCAAGGGAGTAACCGTCGAGATGGGTGGCAGACCTGTACAAAGTGGATCGACCTGAATTAAAATCGCTCACAATTCTTTGACCCGCTCTTTTTCTGCACCTTTGGCAGTTCCGCATACGGATAGAGCTGCCACCGAGTTCCACTTTCGATGGTCTGAGAATTGGACGAATCATCCAGGATTTACTCTATCGTAGTCCAGTCCAATAATCTAGCTTTCGACGTGCCATTATGCAATACGTCCAACATCAAGGAGTTGTTATGTCAGTCTGGAGTGATGACGTATTCCTGTTTTGTGAGGCTGCAGCAATATTGACAGTTGGCCACCTGAAACATTCTGATTGGCCAATAGAAGGTACATGTTATTGTTTATGTTTTTAAATGAGCAAAGTCGGGATAAACGGGCCATAATGGAATATTTCAGGTATAAGAAAAAACGACAACAGTTTTGTTTTGATATCAACTACTAAAGCTAATTTGTGCCGAACTAATTGGAATCAATCTCGGGTGTGGGTTGGATTTGGGGTTTGGGGGGGAGTGGATACTGGAGATGTTCGTTGCAGATTACAATTAGTTCGCTGTTGTTCTACATAAACACCTGACCACGATTCACTAACTGTATTTATAATAGCATAAAACGGCTACACATCAGGAAATAAACCGACCAATTGTGATATCGGTACAGTGTGAGGCGAAGTGAAAGATGAAACACTCTTCGGATGTAGTACGGATTAAGTTTTAAGCCTGGTGCTACAGGTTTGTGGCCAACCACGCTACCGGTTAGACTATGGCTAAGTGCGCGGGATACTCATGGATGACTTAGACTGTAGAGTGACTGTCTTTTTTTAAAGGACCTTGTTGATGAGTCTTTTTAAAAAGTACCTTTGTGGTGCACCTATTTTTTTAAAGCACCTTGGTGATGTACTTTAAGAAGAGAATCGCCTAAGTATGGAGTAATGGGTTTAACAATGCCACCTCTGGTGTTCCAATTCATCGATTGGTTATTGGTGATGATCTGTTGCGAAGTTTAGAGATTCAGATGAAATAAACTACGTGTACTTCATTTGCCAAAGTACGTGTACTTCATTTGTTATCATGTTGTCATGACAACCATCGGGTCAGATTGGATGATCCATCGGCTATTGAACTCATATTATCTTAACAGTTACTGGGTCATACCTCTTGGCTTAGTTTATATATATATATATATATATATATATATATATATATATATATGTTTTTAATTACTATAACCAATGTCTGTAATTATCAGCCATCAATGGAATGATGTCCAAATCAAATAGATCAAAGGGATTAATCTTAAGTTTAATTACAATAAGTTGGCCATTTTTATCAATAAATACCAAATGAAACATTTATAATAATAATAATAATAATAATAATAATAATAATAATGTGTGATTTATATAGCACCATATTTAATTATATTGTTCCAGAATGTTTTGTATAAAAATCAAACAGAAACAAATATCAGATGAGCCGTTAATAATATGCAGACATTTAACATTATGTTAATTTTAAAAGTTTGATGTTTAGATTTAAAACTATTGAATTACTATGCTGAAGCTCGCCCCCCTTTCTCTCTCTATATATATATGTATGTATGTATGTATATATATATATATATATATATATATATATATATATATATATGATTACAGTAGTCTTGGAATTATGTATTCAAAATTTCCGCTTCGCTTAAAAATAGGTGAGGTTGAATGACAAGGTGAAATGACGGGTAGGAACTAAATATTATCATAGACACATCTGATACATGGTCCTGTAGGATGTACTGTTAGAACATCTTTACTAAATTGTGATGATAAACAAGTGGAACACACGCACGGACACACACACACACACACACACACACACACAAACACACAAACAAGCACACAACACATACGTGGGGAGGGCTATTTCGTAATAAACGTCTGCATATTATAATAATGCGGTAACGCGGTATAACAACACTTTATATTTACAATTATTTTCTAATTCGACTCATACACCGTTGCTATTTTCTACATATATCTTAGTACTAAGTATGTCTCCATTTGCCCAATAAATAAATTTGTCTGGTAGAGTTTTCTCCAGCGGCCAGATACAACACGGTCTATCGTATTGTCAATTACTGGCACAGTTTTCACATAGTTACCGTTCCTTCCGACTGTTAAGCATAAGTTGGTGGTAAACGTAAACAGATTTAGATGGGGGGAGGAGGAGGAGGAGGGGGAAATGTGTTTACTATCCTACAGCAAATGTTGGAGCAATCTAGAATTTCTGACATCATACAGCCAGCGTAATCTTCTCTTTCTCGGTTTAGCCTCCGATGGGCAATATTAAAATATTGTTAAATCTGAGAGAGAGAGAGAGAGAGAGAGACATACACACACAGAGAGAGAGAGAGAGAGAGAGAGAGAGAGAGAAATGTAAATAAAAAAATGACGTCTCGTATCGGTCGTGATTATCAGTAACATAATAACAAGTCTCGTTGACGCAGTACACAATAACAACGAGGTCTCCCCCAAGGCACAAAACACGTCATGACGGAACATTTCAAATGTTGTCACATAAAGTCATTTCTTTGACCTTTTTTTTCCAATTCTTCTACGAGAGTGGAGTAAGTTTTTGAAGGACAAAGCGTCATCGTTTTATCTCCATCTTCTTCTTCGTTGTTGTCGTATTTGAGCTCTCTGATCGTTCATCTTCACACTGTTACTTAAAGAGTTTTTTCTCAACACAAGCTATTTGTGGATGGGTTTTACCGAGCTGCTGACAGACTGTTACTTAGACAGTAAGCCTCGACACAGACTGTTACTTCGACAGCGTGCCTTGACGCATACTATTACTTAGACAGTATGCTTCGACACAGAGTGTTACTTTGACAGTATGCCTCGACACAGAGTGTTACTTTGACCGTATGCCTTGACACAGACTGTTGCCTAGACGGTGTGTCCTCACAAAGACTGGTATCTGGATGGTCTGTGCCGACGCACTGTTACTTACGGAATCTACCTTGAGATAGACTGTTACTTAAACAAACCATCCCAACTCCTAGACAGTCATTCTTGACACAGTCTGTTGTTTAGACATTGCG
Organism: Paralvinella palmiformis; assembly: GCA_025642065.1. Classification (NCBI taxonomy): domain Eukaryota; kingdom Metazoa; phylum Annelida; class Polychaeta; order Terebellida; family Alvinellidae; genus Paralvinella; species Paralvinella palmiformis. Next base: position 106,719 of record JAODUP010000401.1, read on the forward strand.
CCTTGACTGTTACCTAAAATAGCTTACCCCTACACGGACTGTCATTTAGACAGTGTGCCCTGTCTCGCAGACTTTTATTTAGACAGTGTTCCCTGTTGTTGCTGTTTTTGCGGCCACTGTTGTGCACAAGGTAGGCAAAGCGGGCCGAGCGACCTCCAAAGGTAACGAGGCGAAGTGGAGGATGAAACACCCTTCTCATATAGCCCGGCCGGGATTTGAACCCCGGTGGTATATATCCGTAGTCAAGCGCGCTATCGGTTAGGCCATATAGTCGCCTACCTACCCCCAGACAGCGTTCCCTGACACGCAGACTGTTATTTAGACATTGCGCCTTGACTGTTACCTAAGATAGCTTACCCCTATACGGACTGTCATTTAGACAGTGTGCCCTATCTCGCAGACTCTTATTTAGACAGCGTTCCCTGACACACAGACTGTTATTTAGACAGCGTTCCCTGACACACAGACTGTTATTTAGACAGCGTTCCCTGACACACAGACTGTTATTTAGACAGCGTTCCCTGACACACAGACTGTTATTTAGACAGCGTTCCCTGACACACAGACTGTTATTTAGACAGCGTTCCCTGACACACAGACTGTTATTTAGACAGCGTTCCCTGACACACAGTCTGTTATTTAGACATTGCGCCTTGACTGTTACCTAAGATAGCTTACCCCTATACGGACTGTCATTTAGACAGTGTGCCCTATCTCGCAGACTCTTATTTAGACAGCGTTCCCTGACACACAGACTGTTATTTAGACAGTGTGCCCTATCTCGCAGACTCTTATTTAGACAGCGTTCCCTGACACACAGACTGTTATTTAGACAGTGTGCCCTATCTCGCAGACTCTTATTTAGACAGCGTTCCCTGACACACAGACTGTTATTTAGACAGTGTGCCTTGACACACAGACTCTTATTTAGACAGCGTTCCCTGACACACATACTGTTATTTAGACAGCGTTCCCTGACACACAGACTGTTATTTAGACAGCGTTCCCTGACACACAGACTGTTATTTAGACAGCGTTCCCTGACACACAGACTGTTATTTAGACAGCGTGCCCGGAATGATCCATCTCAACCCCAAATAGACTGTCACCTTATCAGAGTTCGAAGGATGTCATTTTCTGCATTGGCATATAAAACATCATTAAATTGACAGCCTTTCATATTGATAATAGTTACTGATAGACATAATGTCGGCATTCATAACTCGTATTGCGTTAAAACAATACGCCCTCTGGTGAATGTGAAAGAGTAATTGTCGGGATCGATGTTTGCGTTAGCTGGGATGTATGGCTGAGGGAGAGAGGGATACGCCCTTTAATAAAGTGTGACGATCGGGTCAATTTCACTGATGGATGAAACTGACAGCACTGGTATTCGATCCGTTGACCTGGTGGTATTGGACGCAGTGAACAACCAGTTGCACCACGAGAACGACCTACCGTCACTGCCGGTGTTTACAAATTTTTGTTGACAATATCGCAGGAAATATGCTTAAAACGAGGGCCTTTTATCTAGTGAAGGATTATTATTCAGAATTATAATAAATGTATTGTTCTCGGCTAAGATGACCTCTAAACAATAGGTCTCCTGGTGAGCCGTGTACCGGGACAATAACATACGGTAGACAGCGGGGCAATACTATACCATCATATAGCGGCATGCCAAACCATCATCTACGGTAGCTCAAACAGAAAAAAAAACCTCTCTATGTGTGTGTCTGTGTGTGTGTGTGTCTGTGTGTATGCGTGTGTTCTATGATCTCGGTTCATTGTGTTAGTGACCTCGTAGGTGATCCGGCCGTGGACATATGAATGATGGGCGACTCACCGGGGATGATGATGATGATGATGATTGGTGTTTTACGGCCACTTTTGTGCACAGAGTAGGCTAAATGGACCGAGCAACTTCCAAAGGTAATGAGACGAAATGAAAGACGAAACAACCTTCAAATATGCCCATGCCGGGATTCGAACACGGGTGGTAGTGATATGTGGTCCAGCATGCTGCCGTTAGACCACGGAGGCGCTCCCCGACTCACCGGACACACACACACACACACACACACACACACTCTCTCTCTCTCTGAGCGTGTGTGTGTGTGTCTGTGTCCAGTATATCAATTCAGACAAAAACAAAGTTGATCCTACCCATAAAGATGACTGATATACGTCTGTCTTTGTCCTTTCTCTGACATGAACGTGAATGAAACTGAAGTGTGCATCAGCAGCGTAAAGGTAAACATAGCGCACAGTACGTTACATATTGACAATCGGATCTCATACGTCACGGAGAAAATGGGTAAATACCATTGTGTCAGAAGTTAGGTAGCAAATAAATATTTGACAGTAATGTACTTTTTTGACATTAGGAACAGACAGGAATGGATTATGTCACGAAAATAAGTAGGCAAAATAGGTACTGATGATGGTGGTGGTGATGGTGCGGATGATGATGGTGACGACGATGATGATGATTTATTAAATAGGCAACACTTAACTTACTGAAGACGAAATATATCCTGTTTTGATAATAATAATAATAATAATAATAATAATAATAATATCATTATTATTATTACTTATTTATTTATTTATACACAGCATATAAGATGGATTATATTAAAATAATTAAATATTAATGCTATAGGGTTGTTTGACTGGGAATCGGAATACAAATTCCTAAAGTCCCCTGAATGTGATCATCGTGTGATTGGTGAACTGTTACCTCAGTATCTAGAGTTTGATCAATATTCCATAGACACATATCTATAATTAAAGTAGTTCTTTAATCTTTAAAAGCCAATGCAATTGTCGAATGATTATAATAATGATTACTTTTATTGACATTGTTAGCCAATCTATCATTTATTACTTTGCTAGTTATACGTACAATACATGTTTTTGGGGTAGAAACGCCGTCATTAGTTTCTGTTTACACGAATCGCGTTTAGCGGGCCACCACGTGGCTAATTAATTATACGGCGCAATATGCGCGCATGCTCGGTGTTTGCAGGCACAGATCGCTGACGTTACACACATAACCGAGCAAAATAATACCAAAACGCACGCGTGTTGATGACTTTAGTACAAAACTCGGTCACCAGAACTTCATGAGTGAATTCAAGAGGATGTCTCACGTGACACCCGAATACTGCTAAGGATTTGAATTTCCACTTACGTGCATTTAAAATCTCCACGTATTGTAATATCTTTAGCGTTTAATAAAATGATTGTTCTAATAAACTGATTATAGGCTATTAAATGGCTATATCGAATCTTATCTACAGTTTTAATAACAGGGATGAGGGTTTTTCTTTTTTGCCATATCCGGTTTTCCCAGAGCCCAAAATAAACGTTTTTGCAGATGAGGAAGTACCTAGGGGTATATGGCTGTGCGACTTCCCTTATTGCTTTTCAGGATTTATTTTTCAGAGGCCACTCTCATGCCTGTAATAAGGAATTATAGTAAAAAGGAGTTGGATGAAAATGTACTAAGAATCGCTTTAGGTTACCTGGATAGTCATATTACTGACTAACTGTGTTGTTTGGCCTCGGGTTTGGTTTTACTTGAGATATATATGGATGGGGGAGGGGGGGGGGGGGGCGGACCATAGAGATAAGAGATGGTCAGCCTTTTTTTGACGGATGAAACATTGCGTAATCCACAGTACGATATTTATTTATTTCCAAGCATTACGAGGATTAAGCTTAAGCACCTACGGCCTAGTGAGTTTTAGACCGTGGGACTTTCTTACTCGTGGTGATGTTGTGCGGGAGGGCGTGGGTTCGAATCCCGGCCGTGACACTGTAACAGGAAAAACGGGGAACTGGCAAGGTTTTCTCCACCGAATATGTCATCTATTGTACATTATGAATCTGTTTAGAATTAATCTTCGTGGTGAAGCGGTAAATTACAGACCACATCCGTTTGAGGTAGTCAGCCACGTAAAATAACTGACATTTAAACCGTTATTGTATTATTATTTCGGCCAGTATTGAGCAAACAATTATCTAATATTTGTACCATCGGTATTCACTTCGCATTATTATAAGACAGGATATCTCTTGACCTATTTAGTCGACCATCTGCCGAATGGTTTCTCGTCGTAAAATTACATTTCAGCGACCCGGGGAGTATACTGCGTATAACTGCCAATAATAGAGAAATTGGCTACACATAATCCGCTTCATCCATTGCTGAATCGGCCTTGAATGGACACGTAATTTATCAATAGTCAGCTAGTTGGTCGATTCGAACTAGGAACCTTCCGGTTATTAGCCTACCATTCTACCACTGGGCTACAACGATCCCCAGTATGTAATACTGTAAAAGAGTATATAATAGCGAAAATGGGAAGTAAGTAATTTGAAGTATTTGTTCAGCGGAGTGATATCGTCCGGGATAGTTGCGATTGGGTCAATTAGCTAAAGCTATTTGTTCAGCGGAGTGATACAATCCCCGATGGCTGTGATTGGACCAGTTAATTCAGATCTCATATATTGAATTAAAACTTTTAGACCAATTGAAATTTGTTTTAATTATGCAGAGTGGAATGAGTGAGTGATATTTTTCTGACATGTCGCTCCTGCCACCATCATATTCCTGACCTTCGCCGTATTCGTCGCGATATTTCGCCAAAACCATTGCTACAGCACTCATTCCTAGTAGGCTTGATTACTGCGACTCTCTTCTTTATAACATGGCATCTAAGGATATTCTACAACTTCAGTGTGTTCAGAACTGCTCAACTAAGGTTGTCACACGGTCTCTCCGGTTTTCCCATTCTGTCCCACTTCTGAAATCTCTTCACTTCCCTGTCCAATCTCGCATCATTTTCAAACTCTGCACTATTGCCTATCAAACTCTTTCTTCTGGAGAACCTTCATATCTATTTTCCATGCTTTCTTTAGCACCCAAGCCCAGAGAACTCCGTTCATCTGGCTTTCACATGTTGTCTGTTCCCAGAGTTAAAACTCATGCTGGGACTCTTTGGTATTCACTCCCTGAACATGTTAAGTCATCAGATAGCATAGTTTTTTCCGTCATCATTTGAAAACTCACCTTTCAGACTCGCTTATCCTTCCTAAGTTTCCTAAGTTTTCACTGCATCCGATCATTTGTTGATAATTTTTGCACCGTACCTTGCCTATGAGAGTACCTAACTCTTGTACTAGGTACGCCACTGAGCTCGATGTTCGAGGATATTGGCGCAATAGAAGTTTTTTAAATTAATATTATTATTATTAGTGAGTGTGATTTAATATTGAACCTCGTCGCTGTTCACACCTGGGACACATCTGGGACTATCTAATGAAGCATTCCCTAAATAAAGGTGATACCAGAGTTCGAACTGACCTGGGATGTTTGCAGTGAACTGATCTACCCACTTTGCTATATGAGTGTCTATTCTGTGCATATCAATTATAATTATTATTATTATTATTATTATTATTACAATTATTATTATTAATCAGCTCTTCATTGGTTGTTTTTGTGATCTATCAAAATGAAATAAAACTAACTAAATAAAAACATTAATATATTATTGTCTCAGTCATAAAAATTATATATAATGACGTTCGCTGAACTGAAGTTTACTCTAGAAAAAGTGGCGTATAGGCGAACTTGACGTAGACCGAAATGACGTGAAGTGAGGTATTATTCTGCGTGTCTGTTTATATATATATATATATATATATATATATATATATATATATAAGGGTTTCTCTGAAATCTCGACATAGAGAAGGTCTGTGACCCGGCCTAGTTGTAACTGATTTTACGTGTTACCTTAAAGGCATTAATGTCGCGGAGCAATGTAATTATGGGTCATAAAGTGACCGACGTATTATGGTTACTTTTTATTTAAAGTTCGACATTTACGATGTATTATATTATTGAGATATGCCGCTGTTTGTTTGGCCAGCGTAGTTAGTTGTAAACTTTTGTAACATCACGTAGCTCGTCGTAATCATACAACAGCGTGCCTCAGCGCTGCTGTAACGTGCTGTCTGTTGCTATGACATACCGTAACGTGTTGTATGTTACTATGACATACCGTAACGTGATGTATGTTGCTATGACATACCGTAACGTGTTGTATGTTGCTATGACATACTGTATGTAACGTGTTGTATGTTGCTACGACATACCGTAATGTGCGGTTTGTTGCTGCAGCTTGCTTGTAACGTGATGGTATTTGTGCTCTGATTTGCTGTGGCATGGCCGTGACTTGCTGCAGCATGCTGTAACTTGTATCTAGTGGGCTGTGACTGACTTTCGGACATAGCCCGGCAGGGGATTGAACCCAAGTGCTATTAATCTGTGGCCAACCGCGCTACTATTTAAGCCACGGATGCGCCCTCGTAATTAGCCTTGAAGTATGCGGATTGAGTTGAGTCGATTGAGTTGTCGTTCAACTTCGGCACTGGTCACTATCTAGGGAAACATCCCACAAACACAGCTATGAGCTGGATTCGAGCCCACAACCCGAGGTTTGCATCGCGGCGACTTATTCGCTGCGCCAGCGGAGCGCCCCATCAGACTTTACGTAGACTGAGATTGTGTGAGATTAAGATACACTGACTGTTTATAATATGATAATGAGGGAAGATGGTGGAGATAATTGGTAATTATGATGATGAGATAGATGACAGGTGACAGTATCAGGTGACAATTACCTGTACAAATGGTAGCTGACAGTATATTTAACAGGTGGGAGTATAAGGGGCAGTATGATTGCTATATGTTTAACATAACTAGTGTCAGTACATGTAACAACTGATTGTGGTGGTGGGGGGGGGGGGACCTGACAGTACACGTGACTGCTACAGTATAAGGTGACAGCTGATAATACAGGTGGCATCGAATATTATAGGTAATAGGTGATAGTACAAGGTGACAGGTTACAGTATATATGACAGGTAACTACTATAAGGTGACAGTAGAAGGTGATGAGTAATAGTATAGGTGTCAGCTGACAGTATTTGTGATAGATAACAGAATCGGTGACAGTTGACAATGTAGGTGACAGTGCGAGTAACAGTACATATGACAGCTAATGCTATAAGTGACAGGTGTAATTATAAGCAGACAGGTAAAAGTACAGGTGACAGGTAACAATATATGTGACAGATAACAGTATAGGTGAGTGACATTATAGGTAACATTATAGCTAACTGGTAAAAGTAAAGGTGACAGGTGATAGTATAGGCGACAGGTAACATTACAGCGGACAGGTAATAGTACAGGTAGCAGAATAGGTGACTGATAACAGTACAGGTAACAGTAAACGTGACAGATAAAATATAGGTGACAGATAACAGTGTACGTAACAGGTTGCATTAGAGCTAAGAGTATAAGTGAGAGATACCCGTAGAAGTAACAAGATAGGTGACATGTAACAGTACAGGTAACGGTATTATAGGTGACAGGTAACAGTACAGGTGACAAGTAAATTATAGGTGTCAGATAACAGTATACGTAACAGGTTTTATTACAGCTAATAGTATAAACAACAGATAACAATACAGGTAATATTACAGGTGACAAGTAACAGTACAGGTAACAGTACAGGTGACAGGTAACAGTACAGGTAAGAGTACAAGTGACAGGTAACAGTACAGGTAACAGTACAGGTGACAAGTAACAGTACAGGTAACAGTACAGGTGACAAGTAACAGTACAGGTGAACAGTACAAGTGACAGGTAACAGTACAGTAAGTAAGCAGGTAACCGTAAAGTAAGACAGGTAACAGTACAGGTAACAATACAGGTGACAGGTAACAGTACAGGTAACAGTACAAGTGACAGGTAACAGTACAGGTAACAGTAAACAGGTGACATGTAACAGTACAGGTAACAGTACAAGTGACAGGTAACAGTACAAGTAAGTACAGGTGACAGTACAGGTAACAATACAGGTGACAGGTAACAGTACAGGTAATAGTACAAGTGACAGGTAACCGTACAAGTAACGGTACAGGTGACAGTACAGGTAACAATACAGGTGACAGGTAACAGTACAGGTAATAGTACAAGTGACAGGTAACAGTACAAGTAATGGTACAGGTGACAGTACAGGTAACAATACAGGTGACAGGTAACAGTACAGGTAATAGTACAAGTGACAGGTAACAGTACAAGTAATGGTACAGGTGACAGTACAGGTAACAATACAGGTGACAGGTAACAACACAGGTAATAGTACAAGTGACAGGTAACAGTACAGGTAACAGTACAGGTGACAGGTAACAGTACAGGTGGCAGTACAGGTGACAGTAAAGGTGCTACTGCCAATATTTACATTCAATTAAGTATTAATGCGACTTGCTCAAGCTATTTGTTTTGATTACAGAATAGTAATATTTAATAAAATATATTTTGATATCAGAATAGTAATGCTTAATCTACATATTAATAATAATATATGTATCCAACTGTACAATTGTTTTATCCGTTTACATCATTACTCATACCGACACACTTTAGTATATCACTAACCACTCTTGCCCAAAATACCCATATGGATATAAATTATGGTTTTTACTAACCCCCCCCTGGTCTTTTGCCCCCCTGGTCTTTTCCCCCCATCATTAATTGCTCACCTGGTCTTTTGTCCATTGGTCTTTGCCACATAACTTTAAAAAGTTTGATTTCTACAATTGAAATTTTGATCAATGTACAATAAACTTATTTTGTTGCGTTATATTTTTAATTTGCTTTGGTTCATAAAAAATAATAAAGATAAATAAATAGGTATATGATTAATTAAAAATAATAATGATAATACATAAACTGGTAGATGTCTGTTATAAGATAATCGTAATGCAATATATATATTCAATACAGCTAATGTTTCATTGCGCATATATAGTTTTTAGTAATTAATAAATTGAATCACTAGAAATAGTGCTGTGTATAGTTATGTGTATATCATAAATCTATTTTGACAACCATGGAAATAATAACAAATAACAGAGATGGTGTGAAAGTGTGTAATGAAGGGTATACTTACACTAAAAAGTGTTCAACCAAGTCAACAATCAGACGGGAATGTTCCCGGCCTATCGTGTAAAGGGGCAAAAGGCCGAAGGGGAAACAACAGGGGGGAGTAAAAAAAACCACACCTGATCCCATATATTATATACATTCCCTCATGTTTATACTGACTCGCACCCACTTACCTATACGCGAACTAACATATAAACATCAATTCACAAACATCCGTATACCTGTATACGCACTTCTACTTATCATACGCCGATTAACCCATTAGCCCACAAGATCGTGGTTAATATTCACACCGGCATATATTTTTTCAACGTGATTTCATAATTATACTCCTGTTTATTGGCTTTTGAGGGAAAAGATCTTCATTTTAAAACCAGTTGATTTTTAAACAGGTAATTTTATTAACATATTTAATAAATATTGATAATATCTGTAGAGTGAAAACATACTTGATATAATGTTCCGTCTGCCCGTCCGTTCGCCCATCCGTTCATCCGGCCGTCTGTCTGTCTATCTGTCTGTAACAGAGTGAATGTTGAACACACACACACACGCGCACGCACGCATGCACACACTGGCGGAATTGTAACACAATTTGTGTTTACAGACACATGCCGGGTGTGCAAATTTGAGTGTATTAATACAGATTGTGCGCATAACGCAGGTTAGATGTGTAAACGAAGGTTGAATGCATAAACACAGCATGGATGTATAAATATAGGCTGATATATAAACACAAGCTTGGAGTATATAGATTGACTTGCTGTCTAAACACAAGATGGGTGTATAAAGACAGGCTTGCTGTACTGGTAACAAGTTGAGTGTATAAAGACACGCTTGCTGTACTGGTAACAAGTTGAGTGTATAAAGACACACTTGCTGTACTGGTGACAAGTTGGGTGTATAAAGACAGGCTTGCTGTACTGGTGATAAGTTGGGTGTATAAAGACAGGCTTGCTGTACTGGTAACAAGTTGGGTGTATAAAGACAGGCTTGCTGTACTGGTGACAAGGTGGTTGTATAAATACAGGCTTGTTGTACTGGTGACAAGTTGGTGTATACAGACAGGCTTGCTGTACTGGTGACAAGTTGGGTGTATAAAGACAGGCTTGCTCTAATGGTGACAAGTTAGGCGTATAGAGACAGGCTTGCTGTACTGGTGACAAGTTGGTTGTATAAAGATAGGCTTGTTGTACTGGTGACAAGTTGGTGTATAAAGACAGGCTTGCTGTACTGGTGATAATTGGGTCTATAAAGACAGGCTTGTTGTACTGGATATAAGTTGGGTGTATAAAGACAGGATTGCTGTACTGGTGACAAGTTGGGTGTGTAAAGACAGGATTGCTGTACTGGCAACAAGTTGGGTGTATAAAGACAGAATTGCTATATTGGCAACAAGTTGGGTATACAGATACAGGCTTGCTGGACTGGCAGCAAATTGGGTACGTAATGTGATTTGCCGCTAATAAATGACGATTTTCTAACAGGCAGAGGAAAATTGTTGATTTGCCATCGATAATTATATATTTTTAATATCGTAACATCAGTAATATGACATATATCAAACCATTATTAATCATCCTGGTGCCATTTATAGCACAGCCCCCACCATCCTCGTAGGCTGCTAACGTTATAATGAAAATAATCACTGGCGACGTATTAGCAGAAGTTATGACAGTAAATAGGAAGCGATTGTCAGAGGTTCATCGCAGATGTCATTCAGAGTGCGCAAATCGCTGTCAGTGTTTCTACAGAATGACGGACGGCTGATCCAACCGTCGTCGTACGCCGATGGAATACAGTCTAAAACGAGGCGGGCGGGGAATTAATGCCGCGATCGATAAGAAAAATACTGTTTTGTCTCCCGACAGATTGATTTACGATTACATCTTCGCCGCGAAGAATGACAGTTGTGGGTCCGACAGTTTTCGAGACGACTCGTGGTAATTTTATAATTGTTTTAAGAGAGTACGATACAACGCACGCACGCACGTAGTGATATATATGTCGTCCTTAAAAAACGACCGCGTATGATTTTGTGAAGATAGGTGGCGCTGTTAAGCCAGCTGGCGCAGATTATGCGCTATTGTTATTTAAAAAACAGCATTCAGTCCTGTTGGAGCATGCGTTTTTATTGGTATCTTTATAATATCGTCACTTGCAACATTTTAAAGTTCACCCGCTACTCGGAGGCTGCAAATGTTGCCAAAACGTTGGCCATCATGGCCCAGTGGTAATATGCTCGGCTAAATGCGATAAGGACATTAGTTCGAAATCACCGTCTGGCTGCTGCGTGAGCTTTCATCTGCTCGCTAGTCGGCTCAGCCTGGAGTGGGTATGTGATTGGCCTGTAATCGATTATTGGCGATCTTACATCCACTTGTGGCAGCCATGAATAGTGGATTATACTCCTTGTGGAGTTGCTGCTGTTGCCAGGTTGTACCGGTCTAGGCCAGGGGACCGAGTGAGTGAGTGAGTGAGTGAGTGAGTGGTCTGTTTAATCTTGGTGCTGGTCATACCCGAGAACATATGACAGTTAAGAGGTGGCTCCCACAGACATCTTCTACCAAAAACATTGAGAATGTGAACTCAGTACAGCGTGTACTAATTGCTGACCATCCATCCTTTACCAGATTGAAGTGATCCGGGTTTTTTTAATGTCCAGATAGTATACGCTGTATTTCATAGATAAAACTCAATGCTAAAATATGACATTGAGATTAGTCTGGAAAATATCCGACTGGGGTATGTTCGTTTATTAGGTCAGTTCATATAATTGCACACAACGAGGCCAAATGTCAAAGCAAAGGATACCTGGTGGCAGTGACCATCAGCCATCAAGCTATATTTGTATACCCCCTACCTGTTTGTTCATATGACTTTCAGCCACTATTTGCACACACACACACAGACACAGACACACACACACACACACACACACAATTATATAGTCAACCATATATTTTCTCTTTAGATGTACTGACATTTTCATATTCTTACCGTATCAGTTTTATAATCAATGGAGTGACAAGTTGTTATGGCGATTAGCATCACCCGATGATAAATTAGTTCTCTCTTCAAAGTGTCTGTCGACTTTTCAAGCCAATTCTATTGTTTAGCCTCCCAACAGTTGACGATCGCCTCACTGCCATTTCTTGGCTTAGCTTACAAAAGCCAGGAAACACCTGACTCTGTGTGTGTGTATACGCGCACGTGTGTGTCCGTGTGTGTCTGTGTGCATGTGTGTGTGTGGTTTTCTTAACAAAACTGAAAGCCGCTATTTATCTCACTCGATGAAAACTGGTCTGCTATGACAGACCACTAAGTGTAAAGGACTGATGAAGTATTGTTATGTCACACCTATTTCTCACAATCTCTCTGTCTAAATATATATATATATATATATATATATATATATATATATATCCTTATAATGCACGTGGCCAATTATTTGATCGGATGTCGGAATGGGGTCAGATTATACCTGTTTCTTGGGGGCATCATATAATTATCAGCTAGTATTTCCTCATATATCACAATTGTACGCATGAAGAACGAATTGCAGACAGTCAGAAACGGTCCAAATATCTATAAACATTGTAAGCGCTCCCCTGTTTTCAGATGGACTAGATCTATTTTATTGCGTGAGTAGGTTTATAATTAATTTAGGGCGCATTCGTGGCTTAACTGGTAGCGCGGTTGGTCGCAGATCTATAGCATCTGGGTTCAAACCCCAACCAGGCTATATCGGAAGAATGTTTCATCTTTCGCTTCGTTTCATTAACTTTGGAGGTCACTCGACCTATTTAGCCTACATTGTGCACAGAAGTGGCTGTAAAACACCAACGTTTACATTTTATAATTAATTTAGAGGGTAACAGCTCCCATGTTGTGTTTGATAATAAACCACGCTTACTTATGATAATGCTTCCATATATGTTTACACTAGTTGCACATCACTGTTCGTGTTTATGTTTATATCAGTTTAATAACTTACATACATGTTTACGCCAGTTTTACACCAATGTTTCAGTATATGTTTACACTAGTTTTACATCACTTGTCTGATAGAAGTTTGTAGTAGTATTTAATACGACACCATCATATATCATATACTATATTAGTTTTACAGTTTCGTTATATGGTTACATCCGCCTTCACCCTTGTTTTCCAAAATATTTGCATTTGTTTACATTACTCTCGTCTATGTTTACATAATAACAGCTGTATCAATATATATATATATATATATATATATATATATATATATATATTATTTATTACACAACCTGTTTGTTAATAAAGGTTATTGATTTTTATAGATAGTTTTCTCAATCTTCCACCTCCCAAGGCCGCCTATCATCCATTTCAAAGTCACTGTGTTATATGGGGGCTTTTTTAAGACCACACAGAACGAGATAAGAAACTCCTAAAAAATCTACTCCGCGCTGTATTTCTCCGAAATAATATCATAATAGCCGGCCAGCGACGCGTGAAGATCAGATTTGCTAAAAAGGGGATATTTTTATAACGTTTTATGATTAATAATTGTTAAGTCAGCAAAATGTTATGACAGTTGCTCCTGGCCGAAAGTCCATAACACACGACTCGACTGGCTTATAACAACCAGTCGACGATCAAGCCTGGTGGCTATTAGACACTCTACTTGTGGGGTATGGACATTGTTGTAATTGTTAGATTTAGAGTTGATAAATAAATATTTCTTTAAATTTGTAAATGTATTAAGAGAGAGAGAGAGAGAGAGAGAGGGAGAAATATCCTGTTATCAGTGTCTTGTTTACCGATGGTATGTTGCACACACGATACTGAATTGGAAACTGTTTCTCTATTTTCTCATCCACCCACCAGAGTGGTTGCTCTCTCTCTCTCTCTCTCTCTCTCTCTCTGTGTGTGTGTGTGTGAGAGTCAATTAGTCTATCTGTTTGAATAGTATTCAGTATTTTTATATTCTCATTTGCTTGCTCGTCATCATTTTTCGTAAGTAAGTATATATATATATATATATATATATATATATATATATAAGGATGACTCCAGATGTTATTAGATGTTGTTCACAGGTTTTCATAATTCTGATCAAGTGGATGATATCCAACTAGAAAATAAAACATCTTCATGATTATAATATAATTATTGTATAATTTTATTATCTTATGTGGTAACGACAGTACTGCATGTTGATATATTGGTTAGGTTCAAATAACAATAGGAATATATCAAACAGGTGTGTGTGTGTGTGTGAGACATAAAGTTTTGCCTTCAGTATTTATGATACCATTAAGTCAGAGTCCAATTTCAGCGCAAACATTATCTGATTGAATAAAAGTATAAAACACGATACGGTATCAAGCCCCCCCCCTAGTTGCCCTTCATCTAGGGTAAAGTACCTGGGGAGCCCAAGATTTGTCTGTCTGTCTTCAAACAGATTTGTTGATACCGTAACAAGAAGCAAACCTGAGCTAGATCCTGAGGCGGATCTCATTTGGTAAATGCAAATTCCCAATGATTCGGTTACATTGCGGAGAAATGGCAGAGACCTAGGCACCCCGGCACCCCTCTCCAACCCCCAGCCCAATACCTCACGGATCCACCGCTACAAACAAACTATAAAGTTGAAAGGTCACACGTATTTAGTTATATAGCACTGTCGATAAGTATAACACGTTAGCTTTATGCTGATATAATAACAACTTTTCGCGGCTATTTTATGGACCAACGTAAAGCATTCGATGACATTCGCGGTGGAATTCACAGGCCCATCATCAACTAATACAACGGGCCGTTCATAAACCATAATAGACCCGCTACTTGACATCCTGGCGTGTTGCAGGTTGTGTTTTTGTTAAATAAAAACTAGCCATCCATAAACATGATTAACTCAGTGTGAGAAGCGAGTGTTTTGTTTAGCCATAGCGCTGAGCTCAGATGAGACTCGTATAGCTGAGGGTCTACTTTCAGCAGTATCATGCTAGCTTCCTAATTCATTGCGGATGTATATGTTTACTATGTAGAATACCCGCTCTTTACTAGACGCACGGCATAACCTGTATTAATAAACCACTTTTGGGAGCACTTCGAGCGGTTGTTGTTCGACTCAGGAGGTCTATTAAGACCGTTGTTACTCTCTCTCTCTCTCTCTCTCTCTCTATATATATATATATATATATATATATATATATATATATCTTTTCTCTCTCTCTCTACGACCAAATAGAATTCCAGTGTTTTAGTCATAAGGCGGTCCTATGGTCGAGGAACCTAGGTTCGTGTGCCTTTCGTTCGTTCGTTTGAGTTAGTCAGCCGAATTTGGAGCTTAATCTCTCGGCTTACAGCATCCTGGGTGGCTGGCCAGGTTGTTTCAGCTCTGTCTTAGCGTTAGTAGAGGGGTGGGGTTTGGTAAGTCAGCTACTCACTTTATAGCGGGCCCCACGGTAATAATTGTTTTCAGTTTTTAGATCGTGTTTCGTGATCAACCAAATAAAAGCCTTCACTTGCATTTAAGACCGTAAAAGTAATACACAAGATAGCTGTAAACCAACCTAGAGCCACCCAGCCCCAGATGGCGATATAAAGACCACGAGTTTAAAATGTATTACTAAATAAAAAGTGGCCTTGGTGTTGTAGATTTAGTACACCGGATATGTGGCCATTAGACCTTTGTTTGCCACACTGAGTCACCACTGTTGTCTTCCTCTCACCCCCCCCCCCGCCTCAGTGGTCTAACTGGTAGCGCGTCGGATCAGAGATCACTACCACCTGAGTTCGAATCTCGGCGTGGTCATATCTGAAGGGTGTTTCATCTTTGACTTCGCTTCATTACCTTTGGAGGCCGCACGGCCCATTTAGCCAAGCATGTGCACAAAAGTGGCCGTAAATATCAATCATCATCTTCATCACCACCTCCCCCCTGACTTAGACCTTTGTGTGCAACGCTGAGATACCACTGTTGTCACCCTCCGATCTTTATTTTGTCACACTAAGACACACCCTGTGTCAATATCTGACCTTGCTGTGTTACACGAAGATATTACGGCTGGTGCACTCTGACCTTGGTGTGTCACACTAAGGCACCACGAATATTACACTATCTGACCTTGGTGTGCCGTGCCACATGAAGACATCACGGCTGATGCACCCTGACCTCGGTGTGTCACACTAAGACACCTCGCCTGTCGCAATCTGACATTGGTGTGTCACACTAAGACACCGCGACTGCGTCACTATCTGACCTTGGTGTGCTACATGAAGACATCACTGCTGGTGCCCTCTGACCTTCGCGTATCACACTAACACTTCTCGCCTGTCACAATCTGACCTTGCTGTGTCACGCAAGATTCCTCGCCTGTCACAATCTGACCTTGGCGTCTTATACGCAGCCATCACGACTGTCTTGTCTTGGTGTCCCGCACTACTGCTGTCACCCTTTGACCTCGACGTGTTACACACAGACACGACCCTCCCCAACAACAACTACATAATTCGCCAGAACATCTTTTGTAAAAAACAAACTGATAAAACACAATCTGATTCCTGTTCTTAAAGGGATAGCCCTTTGCTCACAAATATCACATATCATGTCAAAATGTGTAAACGATCACCCACATATTAAATAATCCAGTTCAAAGTGCTGATTAATGGCCTGTGAGCGCCGCCATTTTGAAGCTAGACAGAGACCGGAAGCTCCCGAATACTGACGTCATGTGAGCGAATCCGGTTGACCTGAAGTCTGTAGAGCTCGTACAAAAGCATGTAAACAAGTGTGAGCAAAGAATTATTCCAGAACAAAACGGCATTATCTTGTTAAAATGACGTCATGAATTATATACAACCATATCAATTTGAGCGGGAAGGAACCTGACAAGAGGAAGATGATTCAAAATGGCTTAGATATTAATGCTCAATAGAAACTATAATCCGCGTCAGTACAGAGATCGCCTTCGAATCTGACTTCCGGTGCAGCCGTAATGGCTGACCTCCAGTAATGTGGATTATTTCCCTATATCTATGATATCAGGTATATTTCGTGATTATTATTGTGGAATTTTTGGTTACTGTTCTAAGCATTATATATTTAAGAAAAACAATTCTGAGGGTGGACTGCCCCTTTAAGATCCCGAACATGCTTCCAGCTACATTTACGGATCTGTTTTAATCTTGTTATCCTAATCGATAAGACATTAAGCTCACCGGTGTCATATTAAACCAATAAGATGCCATAGTTATATCACCGAACAAAGACACGGATCCGTATTATATGTGGCCCCCGCGGACGATAATCCAGGGATTCGACTGCCAGGTAAATTGAGCCATTACAAGAGTTATCGATTTAAAATCTAACCATAAAACTGTCATCTTTAATATTGCATTTCTGGTTAAATTGATGCTATTCTTATACATTCATCACTTCTTCTAATATGTTATCCATCATTTGTAAATAATCTCGAAATTCCGCTCAGAGTAGCTTCTGGTACACCAAAACACTCATTATTATTATTATTATTATTATCATCATCATCATCATCATCTTAATCATCATCATCACACTTATAATAATAATAACAACAATAATAATAATAATAATTGTTATTATTGTTATTATTATTATTATTCTCTGACCTCGCTGTCCAGCACTGGGACATAACAGGTGTCATTCATTGCGGTTGGTGTTCTACGCTTACATAACACAGCTGTCATATTTAGACTTTGGTGTACTACGTTGACAGTGGCAGATGGTGTCTGTCGTTTGTCAACACTGATGTACTTATACTAAGGCACAACAGCTGACATGTTGCGACCTTGCTGTGCAACGCTCGAAAACTACAGCTGTGCGGATTGTCCCTCCACACGTTTTTTATCACACACACACACACACACACACACACACACACACACACACACACACACACACACACACACCTCTATTGTTGTTAGATGTGGAGGTGTATATTGGAATTAAATATTTATTCATTATATATATATATATATATATATATATATAGATAGAGAGAGAGAGAGAGAGAGAGATAGAGAGAGAGAGAGACCACATAACTGTTAACAGTGAGACAGTATAACAATATAACAGTATAGCAGTATAATGCCTGGGTTATACAGCTAAAGCTTCTTCAGTCAGACATCAAAATCAGCGTCCCATGAAACGAGAGTCATTTTAGTCTCAGTCAGGTAAAGGTGTAGTTCTAGTAGTCAAGTCTGTCAGCTAAGCTACTAGGTAAGGACAACCCTTCTAACTATTAGTCTACCAGTCAGGTAAAGATACCAGTCTACCTGCAGGATAACAATACAGTTCTGCCGACCAGGTAAGGATATGAGTCTACCTGCAAGATACTGATGCTATGGTATCGGCTAGGTAATGATACTAATCTTCCTGCCGGGCTGGGATAGCATTCTACCTGCCAAATAAGGATGACAGTCTACCTGCCAGGTAAGGATAACAGTCTACCTGCCAGGTAAGGATAACGGTCTACCTGCCAGGTAAGGATAACAGTCTACCTGCCGGGTAAGGATAACAGTCTACCTGCCAGGTAAGGATAAGAGTCTACCTGCCAGGTAAGGATAACACTCTACGTGCTAGGTAAGGATAACAGTTTACATGCCAGGTAAGGATAACAGTCTACCTGTCAGGTAAGGATAACAGTCTACCTGCCAAGTAAGGATAACGGTCTACCTTCCGGATAATGATACTAGTCTATCTCCAAGGCGTCACTGTAGCAAAGTCGTTAAAACGCTGCACTGCAATACCGCAAGTCATGATTCAACTCCTACCAATAGCTGTGTTTATGGGATATTTCCATAGGGAATCCCCCCTCGGGCACATATCTCGGGTGTGAATAGAACCGATACAAACAAGCCACTCACTCACTCACTCACTCACTCACTCACTCACTCACTCACTCACTCACTCACTCACTCACTCACTCACTCACTCACTCACTCACTCACTCACTCACTCACTCACTCACTTTTACCAGCCAGGTAAGGCTAGGAGCCTAGCTGCCAGGTAAGGATGCCAGTTTCTGAAAACCGGCTGTTAGAATGAGTATAAAGTAAGGCGTGTGTATATAGGGGTGTGTATATTTCTACAAAGTATCTCACGGCTTGAAGTTAATTTTCCATTTGAAATAATTCCACGAAACACGATAGGTGTGATATTGGCGTCACGTGACACGTGTCATGTGCCATACCCCTGCCTGGGCCATAAACAAAGCCAGCCATCAGATATCCCGGCTCATTCTACATAATAAATGTTTTCGATTTTTCAATGTCGTCAGATTACACATCTTTTAGGATGTCCCGCAAACATTTTGACAGAACATCTCAGTGATTCACCGACTATGAGCACGACAAACAATCGGAAATCTTTTGACACAAACTGTGAGCTTTTGACACAATCTGTGAGCTTTTGTCACAATCACTTATTAGGTTGTAAAAAGTCGGCGTTACAGAAGGGTACGCTGGGCAATTAATGTTGTCCCGCTATAAGCCAACTGATACGGGGTGTTTATAAGCTGATAGATGGGGTGATACTGTATACGGGCTGTCGGCTGTTAGTTCTTCGTCTGCTCTTCGACTGGAGATTATTTCGTGTGCGACACGAACGTCAGATATGATTAACAAATATGTGTATCAGAAATATCAGCTTACTTATTTTATCATATATATATATATATATATATATATGTGTGTGTGTGTGTGTGTGTTTGTGTGTGTTTGTGTGTGTGTGTTTTTTTTAGCTGTGTTTAATAAGGCACAGGCACAGAGAATCTCGAACCGTGAATTCAAACTCTGGACGATTCTTCAGGGGACTGAATCCAGAGTAGGGCTTTTCTTGCTGAGACATGTACATATTTATCATATTTTATTCACGTTGCCATTTGGTGAGGTATACCTGTTTCGTGTTGCAATCACACACACACACACACACACACACACACACACACACACACACACAACACACACACACACAAGCACGAGCACACACAATCTAATTGACTTCACCCCTCCTTTGATCGAAGTAGGTTGCGGTTGGTTTATTGTCAGAACGTGAGTGCCAAGCCCAAACTGGATATTAATATCAAAAATTATATTAATATTCTGACAGCCGAATTGGTTCAGGTATTTTCATCATATTTCAACAAATACTTTTGCTCAGTTGCCCACGCCTCTGCGCCATTGTTAATTTTAATGAAAGCACATTTAAGTCAAAAATAAATTAAATATCTTTCTCCAACGGGTTGATGTATTGCTACAAAACGGCCTCCAATTGTTCACCCACACACGCACATGCACACACGCACAGGCACACCCAGAGAGAAAGAGACAGAGGCAGAGACAGAGAGTTATAATAGTTTTATTTTGACGCCTCTAAAGTGTTTTTCCCTCACCTCATTTTAAACCATTTTCTGTTTTAAACGTTTTGGCAGTTGACCAATGGGGTCAGCTGACTTCAAGCAACCAATCATGTCGTAGATGTTTTATTGTTGCCACCGTGGGATACCCGCAGTAGATCGGAGAGATGTTCGGGTCTGTAGATCAACTCCGCCCCACACCCCTTGGGGGGTCTGGCTCTTTTCCATAATGTAGTGTAAGATTACGGAATATGAGAAATGAGACCACCCTCGTGTAAGCGGGTCTGGATCCGCCCGTGTGAACCTCCCTTAAGGTGGCCTTCCTTTTCTGGAGACTAGTTAGGTATGTTTTATACACAATTAGAAGACTTGAGGGTTCAAAATAATTAACTTCGATTAATATAATAATGATGAATATTGAATTTGATTGATTATGTTTTTTGATCGCGACTTAAGTAATATCCTCATATCTCGGGGGCGGGGGGGGGGGGAATTGCTTTGCTTTGTGAATCCCCAGGCTGTCGCTTATTCAGCACAGCCTCTATGTTGGAGTGGTTGGGAAATTTACCTCCCCCACCACTCACAGGGGAGCAGTACGGAAAGTAGGAGCCGAAATACCCTGAGGGTGATCACTGCCAGAGTGTTTTACGTCCTCAGGGGGTTTTTAACGTTCCCCTTTATTTGTAATAATTCAGTAGAGACGGCAGCGCCATTTAACGTGATCAGCCACCCACGATGTTGTGTGCCGATAAATTAATCTGTGAAAAAGTGTTGACCTCTTGCTGGGATCGAACCTGTGACCCTTGGCACCTAGTGCCTGGTGCTTAACCGCTAGGCCACCGGAACCCATCTTCTTCTATATAGAGAAATATAACGTATGTAACTAGGTTTGTTGATTTAAACAAGACATTTGAGGGATAAGAAGTACAGAAGATGGTAGCGGATGGAACGGGTAGATTTGGGAGAATTGTAGATTGTGTGTGTGTGTGTGTGTGTGTGTGTGTGGAGGGTGCTTTGAATGGGGGAGTAAGTTGAATGAACTGAGAGGAAGGGGTTAGTTAGGTGGAGAGGGATGGGGTAGAATAATTGCAATTTGGAGTAGACGAAAGGGAGACTGGGAGTTCGGGCTGGGAACGGACATATACAATGGGACTCGGTTGACCCATGTCTCGTTACTCGGCGGTTCTGTTTTATGCCTGAAATTTTCAGTTGATCTGTATTAATTCTCAGTTAGTAATAGACGTATTAACTGAATATTTCATACAATATACATATTACCTGATTATACAGATTAACTGTAACGTATACACGATTAGATATTTGGTTACAATTTTCAAACAGCCAATAATATAAACGTCAGCCAATCACCACCAGTCTTCGAACCCACGGCATAGAACTTTGGGGTCTACAGACGCGCCGATTTCGACTTTCGATGCATTATATCGTACAGTTCTAAACATCAGCGCCTAGACTCTACCTATCTGTATATTGCCTCGCTGGGTGCCTCCGTGGTCTAACTGGTAGCGCGTTGGATCATAGATCACTACCACTTGAATTCGAATCTCGGCGTTGGTATATCTGAAGGGTGTTTCATCTTTGACTTCGCTCCATTACCCTTGGAGGTCGCTCGACCTATTTAGCCCACCGTGTGCACAAAAGTGGCCGTAGAACATCAATCATGATCTTGCCCCGCGCTACCTGGTCGTGGTTCGCCGGAAAGGTGCCTGCGTCAGCAAATTATCTGATGGCGGGTAACAATTTCAGAACGTCGACCAGGAAGACGACGTTTCATCACCGATCCGACCCCAAGGAGTGGGCGATGTGTGCGACACGCGGAACTCCCCCCCCCCCCGCAGAGCGTGTTATAATTTTAATGTCGGAAGAAACCATATCATTACGAAGGTCTTGGCTTACACCAGGACCATTCTTTTTGGGGTTGTTTTCGGGTTGGTATAGTTACAGACACACATCCATCTGTAAAAAGGTTTCAACAATCGAAACTTGTCATCTTATATAGATAGAATGTAATATATGTTTTTTTTTGTTACTGACGTATTTATCTAAGATAAAATAATTTTACTTAGATAGATTATATATCTAATCCGAACTAATGTACCTTTGAGATGTTAACCTAGGGAGTCACCCCTGAGCCATATGTGACTTATATGTGACAAAGGTGAAACTAAACCAGTCACTTATTCACCGATTCCTAATTTTGGTGGTGAGCATTCACTAATAATTCAGTAAGATTGATAAATATCTGGAAGATCGATGACCATACATTTTCATACGCACACTCTCACACGCACGCACGCACGAAATGCATATCAACATTGCCCCCGGTTATTGCTTATTTTACATACAATTATGTGGGGCGCTGGACTCGGTGGGGCAACCACAAGCGGTGGGTGGGGAGGGGGCGCCAGCAACCGGCCGGACCACACGGACCAGAGCGGAACCCCGGTTTTCCCGACCCATGGGACAGAGGTCTGATCGTCAGAAAACCGGCCAAATAAAGTTACTCCAGATGGCAGAGATATCCGGATTCAGGCAAGTGGTCAGATTACACCAATTTTATATATGCCACTATCCGGTAACGAATTATCATAAACATGCCACTGTTTATACGATCCTTCATTTCTGGGATAATGTAGATGATGATGATGATGATGATGACTGATGTTTTACGGCCACTTTTGTGCACACGGTAGACTAAATGGGCCGAACGACCTCCAAAGGTAATGAAGCGAAGTCACAGATGAAACATCTTTCAGATATGCCCACGCCGAGATTCGAACTCAGGTGGTAGTGATCTGTGGTCCAACGCGCTACCAGTTAGACCACGGACGACATTAGTTCGGTTTCCGATCTTGTCTGGATCTGCGACATCAATCAGACTGACTGTACCGGAGAGGACATGTTCCGGACGAGCACATGCACGTTCCGTCGAGTCGTGAACGGGCGTCTCTTCGGCTTAACGGGTAGCGGCGCGGGTGGTCGCAGAGCTCTGTAATACCCGGGTTCAATTCCAGGCCAGGTTCGTCCGGAGCCAGTGTCGACCTCGACCCATTATCTGTTTCGGTCGCTCGGCCAATTTATCCGTACCAGAAAAGTGACCTTAAAACATCTGGATTTCACCATTTTTAGCGGATTATGATAATCATAATCTGATCTTCCAGTTATTTGATGTTGAACACTAGAATAAACAGATCCTTGTGATTATACTTTACTGGACGTATCTGTACCGAATAGGGGCACCTCCATGGCATACCTGGTAGCACGGTTGACCACAGATATATAACACCTCGCTTCAAACCCCGCCTGAAGTGTGTCTGAATGGTGTTTCATCTTTCACTCCGGCTCATTACCTTTGGAAGTCGCTCGACCCATTTAGCCTACCACGTGGACAAACGTGGCCGTACTGAATATATCAACATATTAAAATTAACTGTTTCTGTGATCGAACTATGGAGCTCGTGGAGATTTCTAGTGGTGCACATCTCGGGAGAAAAGATTTTGTTTAGTTTTGTTTATTAATTAGCTAAAATCAAAGCCGCTTTGGCTGATTTTGTCGTTATACTAGAAACGTGAGGCTTGTCGAGAAAGGTCAGCGTTCGTAATAGGTCATTTCCGGTTTTACGATATTTGAAGTTTTATAATTCGCAAACCGACATCCGTAGTAACAAGTAAATGAATGGAATAATTCTGGGCCTGGGGGGGATCTTACCCGATTATGTCAATATTCTGATATAAACACGTTCTGGTCTCTCTCTCTCTCTTCTATTATATATATATATTATATATATAATATATATATATCTCTTTTATCTCTCTCTTTATATATATATATATATATATCCAACTTATTACAGTTCATTGTTCCAGAAGGTTCATACTCAGTGGTGTAGGGTGGGGTCCGCGGCCCGCACAGGGCGGCCACTTCGGGGGTTGGGCGGCAACACTATAATGTTATTATTTTTCTGTTATTTCGGGGTATTTTTTTATAATGGTTGTTTTTCTGATTGGATGAATTTAAAAGTTGGCGTCATTTGTAGTCGCCCCGTCCGTTCAGCCCCCCCCCCCCCACCCCGGTAGGTAAATAATTTATTTACCTGTGTTTTGCTGCTGTCGAAGGTGTCTGTTACGTTAAGGAAGGAGAGTGGCCTATTTGGCTACCCCGCTGAGCGACCAAAACCCACGCTATACTCCACCGTTCAGACTATAGTCGCCATCACTAGGTTTATATTCCGTGCTTCACGTTCGTATATCGATTGAGTAACCATCCCTGTGACGTGTGTTGGTGTTCAGGTGGATAAAAAGATAGTTTTAAGTGACAAGATGTCAAGATCTCTCGCCATTACTGTAAATTTAGAGCAATACTGATATGCTATTTCCATGGTTGATGGTCATGGACGTAAAATATAAAAATTGTTTAAAAAAAGAAATTAAAGTAAGACACGGGTAAATGTTATATGACATATCTCCCGAATAACATTGTGTCATATATAAGTCGATTCAATCTGATAAATTCTATGAACAGGGCCACCCGTCGGAAGGAGCACAATGTCAACCAGCCATTAACGGGCCTAGAACCTGCGATATATATATATATATATATATATATAATTTAATTTAACAAACTTGAGGTGGCGGTTTCCCCGGTTCGATGTACCCAGAGGACGTATCTGTCCATCAAGGTTTTTTATCGATAGCGTCACCACGGCCTAACTGGTAGAGCGGTTGAGCACATATCTCTAGAGCCCAGGTTCTAACCCCAGCCAAGGTATGTCAGAAGGATGTTTCGTGTTTCACTTCCCCCCAATTGCCTTTGTAGGCCGCTCGACCCATATAGACTAATATGTGCTCAGGATTGGCGTATAACATAGATAATCGGCAAGACAGTATGACCCATCATTCCCTGTTCTTCATCACAACACACACACACGCATACACACGCACACACACGTAAACCAACAATCACACAACAGACACACTAGTAGTCAATACTGTAATATTTCCTGGACATATGCCGGACAGATCCGTGTCTCTATAAAATAAATCGTTCACTGTACGCTTTCTCATTGATCCAGAAATGTACACGTGACGGATTATTGGGCGAATCTCAACCGTTTCCATAGGAATACAGTTTCTTACGGACACATGGATCACTAATCGGAAAGCTACGGAGGGTTAATACCAGACGTCAATAGCAATCCTCTAGATATACGAAGTGTATTTTTTTACTAATCGTCATGGTTACAGGACATTGTTGACACCAAAAGTTGTAAACTTGAGCTCATTTTAAACACTTGATGACTTCTATCTCAGTACAGTAACGTGACACTGATCTGGGACATAGACTCACATAGACTGGCGGTACACAGAGACCAGTCTCCCATAGACTGACGGTACACAGAGTCCAGTCTCCCATAGACTGGGAGTACGCAGCGTCCAGTCTTCCATAGACTGACGGTACACAGAGTCCAGTCTTCCATAGACTGGCGGTACACAGAGTCCAGTCTCCCATAGACTGACGATATACAGGGCCGAGCCTGTTATAGATTGACGGCATCCAGGGTCCAACCTCTCATGGACTGACGGTACGTAGACCGTATTATTTCATAGTCCATTGTCGTATACACTTTCGGTATACAGCAGGTACAGCAATGAAATACACCACATGATGAAACCGATTACCTGATGAACACACCACTAAAATAGTACTTCACCAGGCTCAACAAAGAGCGAGGGGGACTTGTAGAAATATATAGCGGAATAATATTTGCACCATTAACACTAGAATAAACAGATCCTTGTGATTATACTTTACTGGACGTATCTGTACCGAATAGGGGCACCTCCATGGCATACCTGGTAGCACGGTTGACCACAGATATATAACACCTCGCTTCAAACCCCGCCTGAAGTGTGTCTGAATGGTGTTTCATCTTTCACTCCGGCTCATTACCTTTGGAAGTCGCTCGACCCATTTAGCCTACCACGTGGACAAACGTGGCCGTACTGAATATATCAACATATTAAAATTAACTGTTTCTGTGATCGAACTATGGAGCTCGTGGAGATTTCTAGTGGTGCACATCTCGGGAGAAAAGATTTTGTTTAGTTTTGTTTATTAATTAGCTAAAATCAAAGCCGCTTTGGCTGATTTTGTCGTTATACTAGAAACGTGAGGCTTGTCGAGAAAGGTCAGCGTTCGTAATAGGTCATTTCCGGTTTTACGATATTTGAAGTTTTATAATTCGCAAACCGACATCCGTAGTAACAAGTAAATGAATGGAATAATTCTGAGCCTGGGGGGGATCTTACCCGATTATGTCAATATTCTGATATAAACACGTTCTGGTCTCTCTCTCTCTCTCTCTCTCTCTATATATATATATATATATATATATATATTATCTTTATATATATATATATATATATATATATATCCAACTTATTACAGTTCATTGTTCCAGAAGGTTCATACTCAGTGGCGTAGGGTGGGGTCCGCGGCCCGCACAGGGCGGCCACTTCGGGGGTTGGGCGGCAACACTATAATGTTATTATTTTTCTGTTATTTCGGGGTATTTTTTTATAATGGTTGTTTTTCTGATTGGATGAATTTAAAAGTTGGCGTCATTTGTAGTCGCCCCGTCCGTTCAGCCCCCCCCCACCCCGGTAGGTAAATAATTTATTTACCTGTGTTTTGCTGCTGTCGAAGGTGTCTGTTACGTTAAGGAAGGAGAGTGGCCTATTTGGCTACCCCGCTGAGCGACCAAAACCCACGCTATACTCCACCGTTCAGACTATAGTCGCCATCACTAGGTTTATATTCCGTGCTTCACGTTCGTATATCGATCGAGTAACCATCCCTGTGACGTGTGTTGGTGTTCAGGTGGATAAAAAGATAGTTTTAAGTGACAAGATGTCAAGATCTCTCGCCATTACTGTAAATTTAGAGCAATACTGATATGCTATTTCCATGGTTGATGGTCATGGACGTAAAATATAAAAATTGTTTAAAAAAAGAAATTAAAGTAAGACACGGGTAAATGTTATATGACATATCTCCCGAATAACATTGTGTCATATATAAGTCGATTCAATCTGATAAATTCTATGAACAGGGCCACCCGTCGGAAGGAGCACAATGTCAACCAGCCATTAACGGGCCTAGAACCTGCGATATATATATATATATATATATATAATTTAATTTAACAAACTTGAGGTGGCGGTTTCCCCGGTTCGATGTACCCAGAGGACGTATCTGTCCATCAAGGTTTTTTATCGATAGCATCACCACGGCCTAACTGGTAGAGCGGTTGAGCACATATCTCTAGAGCCCAGGTTCTAACCCCAGCCAAGGTATGTCAGAAGGATGTTTCGTGTTTCACTTCCCCCCCAATTGCCTTTGTAGGCCGCTCGACCCATATAGACTAATATGTGCTCAGGATTGGCGTATAACATAGATAATCGGCAAGACAGTATGACCCATCATTCCCTGTTCTTCATCACAACACACACACGCATACACACGCACACACACATAAACAAAAAATCACACAACAGACACACTAGTAGTCAATACTGTAATATTTCCTGGACATATGCCGGACAGATCCGTGTCTCTATAAAATAAATCGTTCACTGTACGCTTTCTGATTGATCCAGAAACGTACACGTGACGGATTATTGGGCGAATCTCAACCGTTTCCATAGGAATACAGTTTCTTACGGACACATGCATCACTAATCGGAAAGCTACGGAGGGTTAATACCAGACGTCAATAGCAATCCTCTAGATATACGAAGTGTATTTTTTTACTAATCGTCATGGTTACAGGACATTGTTGACACCAAAAGTTGTAAACTTGAGCTCATATTTTAAACACTTGACGACTTCTATCTCAGTACAGTAACGTGACACTGATCTGGGACATAGACTCACATAGACTGGCGGCATCCAGGGTCCAACCTCTTATGGACTGACGGTACGTAGACCGTATTATTTCATAGACTGACGGAACATAGTCCATTGTCGTATACACTTTCGGTATACAGCAGGTACAGCAATGAAATACACCACATGATGAAACCGATTACCTGATGAACACACCACTAAAATAGTACTTCACCAGGCTCAACAATTGTAGAAATATATAGCGGAATAATATTTGCACCATTATCCCCCCCCCCCGTACAATATTATATTATACCGGAACAAAGCAATAATAATATATTGGTAGAAAACTGCTCTGATGGGGGGGGGGGGTATTATGTCTATAAGCCGGGACCAGTACCTGAGTCAATCCAGACCTCACAACCACCAAGTCTATTCCCATTATATATATATATATATATATATATATACAAACGAAGTGGTGTTTCCCGGTTTCTTCACAAACACGCCTGCGCCAGGAGGTCGCCCTGGTTCATCGTATTCAGTGGATGGTCCTGTCGTGACGTATATAGAATGTCACTTTGTTACATGTAGATCAAGCTGGTGTTGGGGAGTGATTATAGTCTAGACGTTAACATTTATAAAACTAGCCATATATATATATATATATATATATATATATCATACACTGACGTCTGTGTGTGCGTGTGTGTGTGTGTGTGTGTGCGTCCGGTAAATCCTGAATCCGGAAATAGGTCAGATGTATCAATTAAAAACCTAACGTATTCTTTCTAACGTCTGTGAATTATCAGTGGACGATGTTTCAAAGACACGGATACACGGACACGGTTCTTCTTACTCTTTGAATACTTGTATTGTATAGAGATGTATGGATACATACATATATATATATATATATATATATATATATATATATACATAAATACATACACGGAGCCTCGATGTTTCAACTTATAGCGCGGTTGGCCACATATCTCAAGTATTCTCAACTACAAATCTCGGCGTGGTCATGCCTAAACATGCTTTTAATTTAATTATATAATTTTAAAAAATAAAATTTTTTATTTTATATTAATATTTATATAATATTATATAATAATATAATATATATATATATATATATATATATATATATATATAATAATACATACACGGAGCCTCGATGTTTCAACTTATAGCGCGGTTGGCCACATATCTGAAGTATTCTCAACTACAAATCTCGGCGTGGTCATGCCTAAACATGCTTCACTTCGCCTCATTACCTTTGGGGGTCGTTCGGCCCATTTAGCCTATCGTGCGCACAGAGGCCGTAAAACGTAAAACATAATCAAACATACATACATACATACATACATACATATATCCATACATATATGCGAGAAAGGTTCAATCAGACTGATACATCGATACATATATATCAATAAATATGCGAGAAACCTCTAGAACTGATTAGACGTCATATATGAAACAAGGTCGGTTGAAGGTTATGTCACAGGCAATGTTTACACAATATTTCCCTCTCTCGAATGTTGATGTCTTCCGTCAGTAATGAATATAAACCGACTGTGATCATCTAAAATCCGATGTCGTCGCTCTTCGCCTCACGGATACCCGGATACGAGGACACGGATCAGGGACACATGGCTGGCTCGTCTAAGTACGGAGGACTGTTGATAATAGTTGAGACTCCTGTCACAATCTCATCACTGTATGTCGGGTTTCGGCATTTCTAAGGAATCAGATAGGAGACATTTCTTTCTTTCTCCTCACAGATGATGATGATGATTGGTGTTTTACGGCCATTTTTGTGCACATGGTAGGCTAAATGGGCCGAGCGACCTCCAAAGGTGATGAAGCCAAGTCAAGGATGAAACAACCTTCAGATATGCCCACGCCGGGATTCGAACACGGGTGGTAGTGATCTGTGGTCCAACACGCTACCGCTAGATCACGGAGAGAGAGAGAGAGAGAGAGAGAGACAGACAGAGAGACAGACACAGAGAGAGTTTATTTGTTTAAGGTTTACATTAGTATCATGTGGAGATTTCCATAGGCCACCATTATAGGCCGACTACAAAATGATTTCGTGTACTCAGTGCTCTCTTATATAAACAGCGCACTTACGGTATCCCAGCATGCTAAGCGCTAAGGTGATGTTACGCGGTGTTGTCTTTGTGATGCGGCCTGTCAATGCGATGTCTAATCTTCGTATGTACTTAAAGTATCTGTTGTTGGTTAAACTGGCCCCAGTCATTGTTGTACCTGTTTATTGACGGCAGTGGAACAAATGGTTTCCTATTCCTCCCCCCCCCCCCTCTTAAAATGATAATATATCAACAGAGATTTTTACATCTTCATTTGACCTGGTTTATTGGGTAATGTTGTAGTAATGTGGAAATGACCGAATTTATTTGTTATAGTTTTGTTTTAATAACACGCACACGCACGCGCGTGCGCGCGCACACACACACACACAAGGGAATATTCACAGCCTAGCTGGTAGCGTGGTTGGTTCAGACTCCGGTTGGTTCAGACTTCGGTTGGGGCCATGTTGGCCTATATAGATTACCGTGTCTGTCTGTCTGTATAAGTGGTCGTAAAACAACCAAATTTACAGTTGCACGCACACGCAAGCACACACACACACATGCACGAACGCACGCACACATATATACACACGCGCGCGCGTACACACATATACACACATATATACCCTCACACAGAAATAAACTTTTGTCGTCACAGACAGACACCTCTGTTTTGCCAACTAGTAACAATATCATAAGATTATTTTGAGAACTTTAGAAAAGAATAATAAATGTGCTTCCATTCTGGGTCTAAGTCTGAGAATCTCTCTCTCTCTCTCTCTCTGTGTGTGTGTGTGTGTGTGTGTGATTGGCGTTGCCATGGTTACAGAGCGGATGAGGCATGCCCGAGCGATAAAAAAGGTTCACTTGGGGAGAGAGAGAGAGAGAGAGAAGTGTTATTTCAACTAAGGTGCCGAATCATAAAAACATACAAACAACGATGTGCTATTTACATTAAACTAACACATTTTACCACATAAAATCAGCAATGTTAATAAACTGAAGGGTAACTAAGAACGCTGTAGCATAACTTTACTTCACCGGGTTATAGACCCGTACAATTTGGCCAATATTCGGCTGCCCAGGGGGCATAGGCCTTCTTTCTGACTATAGTTGCCAAATTATTGCAACTGTAAGTCCAATTTAGCATCAGGAATATAACAGAAGGGGGTTACTATAACTCCACCCCACCCACCATTTCATCATAGATTATAAATATGTTTGGATGGATATCCATGGAAACATATTTATAAACATTGCTTACAAACTGTGTTATATATTAGTCAGCGGTACTATTTAAAAAGATAAATATTTTCGCAAAGGTATATTTAGACTTCTCAAGCGTATTACCTCATCCTAGCCTCAAATGGCGACGGTGTAAGAACCGGAAGCGGGGCTGGCTGGCTTTCGGCCACTGTGGGGCTGCGGGTGAACACGGCCACTGCGGGGAGGAGGGTCCGACTCGGCGAAGCCGGGAATAGCCAGGACGCAGCGGCCCGCGAGACGCCGCAGCGGCACCTGTTGTCAAAAATCAAGCCTAGGATTATAGAGGTACAGTCAGTGTATACGACTGGATGGGAGAGGTACTTGTACATCTCCTAGCCGCCAGGTTCTCCGTTATCACGTTGTTTGTTAATAGTTTGTTAATGAACATTCAGGATCTATCTTCGGTCCGGATCGGCTCTTTCCGGTTCGGTTCTCGGTCCGCGGCAGTCTTTCGGAAGGATCGCTGCAGGGTAAAGTTCGAAAACGTTGATCCCGATTGGTTAGGCAATCCGACAACTCTGTAATACGTCATTAACAAACTACCTGGTAATAGACGCTAGATGTCGCTGTCGAAGCGGAAATAATCTATACAGGTTTTTCACTGACGTCAAAAAAAATAACGTGATATTTGTCGTTCCCGCCATGTTGAGGGGTCAAGCTACCCCTAGATACACGGGTCTGGTACTCTGCCAGCCAGAGTACAATCATGTGTGGTGTGTAAAAATTTAGAAATACATCAGTACAACTAGGATGATGGATCATACACGTATTGCAGTAAACTGCCATAGACGTACAGAAAGGGACAAAACCATATTTTTCATAGATTCCCACCTCCTGATCCAGATAGAAAAAACACATGGATAACAGCCGTTAACCTAAAGACCCAAACGAATCAAATCCGACATTTATGGATACCTATAGTCAGGCTAGTGCACACTCCTATCCCTGTAGTCTACACTAAACATAGGGTAGTTTGGGGAATATGCTAACCATCATTTCAGGTGTTGATCCAGAATTAGTCGATGGAGGCATTTCACGTAGGAGGTTTACTGCTAGCGATAAAGATTCTGATGACTAACTGGTAACACGTAGGTTCATCCAAACCCGTAGAGTTCAGTTAGAGCATGCCATCTAATCATAACATGTTATAGATATATTAAATATGTAATAACAGTGTTGGTTTACTCATTCTGTGGATCTGCCATTATATATATATATATATATATATATTGTGTGTGTGTGTGTGTGTTATATATATATATATATATATATATATATATATATGAGTAAAAAATGAAAACAAAATTATAAAATGATTATATTGTTTTAATGTTGACACGTTACTTTAAACAACAATATCATATTTACCTAGGGACATCTCATTATATTTTAAAATGGAATGCACAATAAGATGTTGACAAATGTGTTGACATGACTTTATGAATTATGTATTTCATACTTTATATGATTGTATAAAAAGTTTACAAATCTTGGCTTACAAAGTCATTGGGTGATTCACATCAGGTGGGAGCAATCATCAATGATCTGACTCGTCCATCTTTAAAATAAGTGTGCTCCAGACTTTTAAAAGGGTTTCAGTTGATCTTCAATATAAAGGGATGGGGCATTGGTCAAGCAATTGAAATTATATATATATATATATATATATATATATATATTTATTTATTTATCAGGATACTTGACCTCTGGGTACATACTGGCATTATCATAGCTGACCCAGACCTCAGCCGGCCTAGTGTAGGGATCTTATGGCATCTGATGGTATATCCATGCCAGTTATCATATCCGGCAGATCTATGGTTTCTAACCCAGCATATGATGTTGTTCTAGTTTGCTTTTGAGATGAATGAAGACCAATATTCAAGATATCCGGAACGTGGTTATTGCTAAGATCCAGGCATGTTATTGGCTGCGTACAGCCGGACGGGACACAGGTGCACCGACCCGTAGTCAAGTGAGCGCTTGATCCCCCAACATGGCGGCATAAACAAACTATCACGGGTCTGTGACGTCAGGTGCAAAACTTCCTATCTCGCCAGCAGTGAGCAGGAAACAAATTGTTCGAGTTGTCAATATCCAGAATTGTTTGTCCCCGTATAATCTTATATATTTCATATTCGAGATTCAGCGCTTTTGGGGACTGTCGCGTTCTGTATGTTTTGAGATGGTCATTTAGATAAAGGCCACCATATATTCAGTGACCGGGAATAATGACCCATGTAGGTCACGATGTGACGATTTGCTTCTGATTATTTTACGCTTGTTGAATTTTTCTCGCTAGAGTGCGGCAGTCGCCCCCGATCTCAATTGTTACCGTTATCCCAATTGTTGTCTTGTTTTCCAGTTGTTGTATACTAGATGATAACCAGTCCACGCCTTGCCGACATGTTTTCCAGTCTGCGAGCAGAAATAAATGACGTCGATGATCGGTTTACCACACTACCCTAGACGTACCTGGTAGGGAGCTAAACTCTTAATTGTGCCCTGACAATAACCAATATTTATGGTGTCTCGTTCTCGACAATATGACCGTGTCACTCATCGTGAAGCGGCGAATGGGGCTAAATATCACAAAGAAATATGAGAGGAGCACAAAACGTATCTCATTTTGGGCAATTTGCATTTGGTCGATGTTTTACCTCCCTTCTCCCGTATAATTAGACGATACTGTGTCAGTGTCAACCTTTACTTAGCAACGCCCTCCAGTTCGGATGTCTGTCATGGTGCTAAATAGTTCTCGTTGACGCCTAACCTTGACATGATGGAAGTAAATATTTGTCTAATAGTCGTTTTCCTGCTAAAATATAGATCCGTAGACGAGAGAGAGAGAGAGAGAGAGAATGGGGAGGGGGAGTGACTGAAAGTTAATAAACAAGTTTACCGTTATTGTGGTTTTGTGTTCGCGTCAACCGTCCCACCTCCACACCACCCGTGGGTGGGACCACTTAAGATGGGGACCCCTCAATACCGGGTCGTGCCTGGTACCTTTCGAGTCAGTGAGCGCTTTGTTTAGCTTCTTTGCTGAACCATCCCGGAAAGGCTATGATAAGATCGAAGCCTTTATTGATGGATGAAACATCCTATATAAGCCGGCGGCAAAACTGCGATATCCATCTGCCAGAGCGGCGATCTGTGGCGCTATGTGCTACCAATTGGACTACGAGAATGACTGACCCGTACCTTTAGGCTGTGTATCAGTTTACCTTCTGAATTTTTACCGCTGCATCTTCAGAATGTGCCTTCAAATTGGCCACCGTTGTTCATCCAGAGTGTTTACCAATTTAGTGTAACACTGTTCAGCAATATTCCTGAATCCTGTGTCTAAAGTGTGTTTATCTCAATGTGCTTTTTGCCGACGTACCTTCAGACTGTTTACCAATTTACCTTCAAAATGTTTACCTGGAAGTGATATATTTTAGTTAACTGATTTCGGGTGTAAGTCTTAAAAGTGTTCCCGGAGTCAGGTGTATATAGTGAACACATGTCAGGTGTGTATAACAATAATATATATATATATATATATATATATATATATATATATGTCTGTCTGTCTCCCCCCCTCTCTCTCTCTCTGTCTGTCTCTCTCTCTGCTGTGTGTTGTGTGTTGCAATAGATATTTGGTTAAAAATCTGTTTTGGTCATCTGTAAATCGTGTAACTTGCCTGTCTGTAGTTATTTCTTTGTCTGCATGTGGCTGGCTTTCTGTTTGTCTGCAGCTTTCTGTCTCTTTGAACTTGTTTGTTTGATCCTCACATTGTCTGCCTATATGTCTGTCCGTATCCCTGTTTATCTGTCTGTCCGTCCGTCTATCTATCTGAATGTATGTCTGTTCGTACGCCTGTTTGTCAGTATGCACGTCTGCATGTCTGTCTGTGTGTCTGTTCGTCCGTCCACCTCGTTGTCTGTCCACATATCCGTCCGTCCGCCCCTCCATCTATCTGCTGTCCGTTCGTGCGTCTGCCTGTCGGTCTATCTGTATTTCCGTCCGTCCGTCTGTCTGCCTGTCAGTCTATCTGTCTGATTAAATAGGTTGTCTTATTTACAATAAGAAGTCTCTATCTTGGCA
>JAODUP010000401.1:147500-237500 GCA_025642065.1 Paralvinella palmiformis
AGACCAGGATTAGCCATTTATTGGCTTTGTTTATATTTTTTTCTGACAGATGATTGTCGTAAGTTTTCTATCCTATGTCAGTAATCCCGCTGGGATGTTGACTACTCCAGATGACGTCACGCCCTTCGGTGGATACCTTACTACACAACCTACTAGGGACGTTCCAGGGTCTATATGATATTTCTCTATTGGTAATGTTTTCATTTTATCCAATATACTATTATCTGATCTTCACTGGCGGGTAGTTTGATCTTCTAATTATCTTGACATCTTCTCTCAGTGAGATCCATATTTGTCTTCTCTCATCGGGATCACTATCGTCGTCTCCATCATATCGGATGATGTTTTCAAGTTTACCTTTCTTGATCCTGGCTCAACGTGGATACACTGACCCATTCCATAACGTTCCTCGGTTCCTGATGGTTTTATTGCGGTGTGATGTCCTTCTATCACATTTCTGGATCTCTTCTTCTCACATTTTTCGAGCTCCCTCCATACTTGACCCAATTCCAAGATGTCACCGATAACCCATGACCGATGACTGGTTCTTCACACTGTCCTTGTCAGTCACATTCTTACCAAATAAACTGGTTCCTTTCCAGTTCTCTGTGATCTTAATTGGCGTTATCCGGATGAAGATCGACAACTACAAATCTTATTCTGGATCTTGACCTCAGATGATGCCGTTTTATTAGCAAACTTTTAACTGGAAATTCGATTTTGTTTTGGTGACTTGAGGATAGAATAATGAAAAAGATTCTGTTGAAGAATAGAATTATCATATCCACCCTCACCCACGGACGTCCACTAGCCCGATATTACAGCTACTACGGTGTAGCCGAGGCCCAATACAAATGTCGCATTCACTCACTCACGCACTCAGCCACTCGTTCCCCCATTGATTCACTCTATAACTCAGTCACTCACGCACTCTCTTGTTCACTAGTTCACTTACTCACCCGTTCACTCACTCACTCAATTACTTGTTCACTCGTTCTCTTACCCACTGGTTCACTCACTCGTTCACTCACTGGTTCACTGACTCTAGGACCACTTCATCGCCTTTATTTTCTCAAGGTCAACGCAATTCAGCCTGAATAAGCCACCTTACAAATGATCCTCTATACGCGTCTCACAAGATGACCTTATAAGTGGCTTATAGGCGATCCGATAAGGGCCCTTCATGGCGGATCTTAACCCGTTGTCGAGTCGGTCATCGGCTGAAAGGGCTTCAATCTGTCAACGTAAAGCTGACTTTGGTTGTTTTCCGGTGGAGAATGGGTTAGTTTTAGGCGTTTTGGTAACAAACACGTGGTCTGCGGCGTAGAGGAGTTATGTCGGTAACTATATCTCCTATTTATGTCGGCGGGGGGGGGGAGGGGAGGATGAAATCTGTGTAACAATAATGACGATGATAGAGTCAACGCGTAACAACAACTTGTGTACCGGCGCGTTAGACATCTGACGTATTAGCCTAGACGGATAGACGCGGACGTAGATAGATAACAGACAGGCATTGATGTATTGATCGGTGGATCAGCAGACATGCGGACCGACAGATAGATGGACCGATAGAGAGATGGAGAGACGCATCTATTCGGGCATATAGTCGGTGAAACCGTTTTATTATTCGGCATTTACTTAGCCACGCAGATGGTGAAATAAATCGGCAATCGGAGACACACTGACAGGCAGACAGACAGACAGACAAATAGCCAAGGCGGCCAGCCAGACAACCATCCACACAGATAGCCAGACAGTCGACCAGACAGATACCCAGACAGAGACCCAGACAAACAGCCAGAGAGAGAGAGAGAGAGAGAGAGAGAGCCAGACAGACAGAGTCAGCCAGACAGATATATTACTAAGATTCAGTCCTACCTATATTCCTGTACAATAAATTGATTAGTGACTACCAGTCAGTGACTGGCAGTTAGGGCAGTGACGTCATCACTCAATATAGTCACATCTATAATTGTTTTTTATCTATGCTTCTCTGACAATACAGTACTAAAACTCAACAGCCACAGGAGTATATATATATATATATATATATATATATTACAGTTACATTAAATGACTACACACCCTGAAATAAGCCTTTTCTAATTTCTACCTGATCCGGGATAGAACTGATCCATAACTATGATTGTTCCGGACTGCTTATCTTGGTATTGAAGGCATTTTTTCTAAAGGGAATACCTAAGTAACTAGTACAGTGTTAGCCTGCCATGAGTAGTACAGTATTAAAGTGCCATGACAAATACCATGTCAACATGTCATGACAAATACAATGTTAGCGTGCCATGAGTAGTACAGTATTAGAGTGCCATGATAAGTTTCATGTCAACATGTCATGACAAGTACAATGTTAGCCTGCCATGAGTAGTACAGTATTAGAGTTCCATGACAAATATCATGTCAACATGACATGACGAATACAGTGTTAGCCTGCCATGAGTAGTACAGTATTAGAGTACCATGACTAGTACCATGCCAACATGACATGACAAATACAGTGTTAGCCTGCCATGAGTAGAACAGTACTAGAGTGCCATGACAAGTACCATGTCAACATGACATGACAAGTACAGTGTTATCCTGCCATGAGTAGCACAGTACTAGAGTACCATGACAAGTACCATGTTAACATGCCATGACAAGTACAGTGTTAGCTTGCCGTGAGTAGTACAGTATTAGAGTACCATGACAAGTGCCATGTCAACATGACATGATAAATACAATGTTAGCCTGCCATCAGTAGTACAGTATTAGCCCCTCCCCTTCGGGATAGTACACATCACATACATCTCCAACATACACCCCAATGTTACTCACCAGTGTCTATTCTGTTTGTGTGTTTGCGCGCGCACACGTGTATCCGTGCGCGTGTGTGGGGTGTAGATGTGGGGGTAGCGGTTCTTGATCTAATGTCGAGGCGGGTAAAATATCCCCCCTCTTCCGCCCCTCATGAGTAACATGGAGGTAAAATATCCTGCGATGCCGTCATCATATACCCGAGTTGTAATATCCTTAATTATTGTATAACGTGCCACTTTAATTCAGTGAGAGGCTAGTTCTGTTTGAAGTGATTAACCTCCCAAGAAATTGTTAACCTGCCGAGGAATTAATCTCTTGATTGGCAGGTAACTTAAGACTTTTTTCCACACTTCTTTTGTTTTAGGAACAAAAATGAAGCACAGATAAATTATTTTTCATAACTTCACAGAGTCTCTTTTACATAGAGATTTCACACACACACACACACACACACACACACACACACACACACACACACACACCACACACACACACACACACACGAGAGAGAGAGAGAGAGAGAGAGATACTTTATTCATACACCTGTTACACATTATTATGATATCTTAAAAAAATATTGAGATAACATCCATTTTGTTGTTATTGCTGTCAATTATTTTACAAATCCTATTATTATTATCCTCTTAACATAGGTATATGTTATATAATTGTTGACAGTTTAGAGGGTGTATTCTAAACTAAGCTTACAATTTGTCAATGTATCATTCTACATCTTATATATATATATATATATATATATATACCCTTAAACCAAATATCATAAATGGTGGCTCTGACAGTAATTTGTCATTTTGTGTAACCATGGTGATATAACTCAACACGTTAATGAGATAAAAGCTTGTACTTGAAGCATCTTATAAATTACAACACGGGAATGGTGCCTGCTTTTAAATGCGGAGGGTGGGTCAGGTGTTAGGAGGAGCAGGCCCGTTATTAGCGTATCAACCATAAATTATATCGTCAACGAATCGATTATTGATTTACGTCATCAATCACTGCCCTATCTTCAGCGATATTTAGATCTTGGATTCAAAGAGACGAAAATCAGTTCATCAAAATTATCATTTCATCAATCTGTTCTAGCTACTTCTACTTCGGTCGCCATCTCGATATAATTAGCTCATTAACATTTAGCTCATCTCTCCGTCATCTCATTGGCATAATTCTCTCACATCTGCCATCTCTCCATCTCATTGTCATAAGTATGTCACATCTGTCATCTCTCCGTCATCGCATTTTCATAATTATGTCACATCTCTCCGTCATCTCTGTATCATCACTTTGACATCAGTCTGTCTCGTGTTCTATGTTTTTAAACATTAACATAATAATAAAACCATTTTGAAGAATCTACAAAAACGTTACGGGGATGAATAAGAAATGGGTCGTTTTTGCTATTGTTCTTTTTTTAAATCTAAATTTATTCAATGGCCTTTTTGAATGATGATGATGATGATGAATGTTTTACGGCCACTTTTTGGGCACGGGGTAGGCTCAGTGGGCCGAGATATAATGAAACGGATATGCCCACTCTGAGATTCGAACACGGGTGGTAGTGATCTGTGCTCCAACACGCTACCGTTACACAAAGAAGGCCCTCGCCCTTTTTCGAATGAAAATCACGCCATAAAAGCCGCAAGGATTCGCAATTTGACCAAATCTGTTCATTTAGAGTAGTTCTCGGCACGTTATGGGTTTTGGGTTAAGATAATGACTTCTACACACAACTGTAGCCAAGTCCAAGCCGAAAAAGAGATTTTAGCTTTTTGTCATTTATCTGTAGGACATCTGGCGATATTTGTTTTCTTATTCGACTGCGACTGTCTTCACGGTCGCGGCTCTGACGATGTTTGATGATGCGGGGTTGCTGCTGGAAAGGTGACTTCCATTTTAGATGATGATGATGATGATGATGATGATGATGATTGATGTTTTACGGCCACTTCAGTGCACGCGGTAGGCTAAATGGGCCGAGCGACCTCCGAAGGTAACGAAGAGAAGTCAAAGATGAAACAACCTTCGGATATGCCCACGCCGAGATTCGAACTCGGGTGGTAGTGATCTGTGTGGTCCAACGCCCTGGCAACTAGACCACGGAGGCGGCCGACTTCAGTTTTAGAGAAGGCTCGATTCGACAGGATACTGCTCTGCCATCAGATTGTCATTTTTGATATCTTTATCGTCTCATCACCCGACTGACAATTGAATAAACGAATTGACATTCGAAATGGTAATAGTAATTAAGCCACCCGAAGCTTAAAGATGATTTCTTTCTGATCGAAGTGATTGGCTTTTATACGCCAATATCAGACACCTGGAGCGCCAATATAAAAGCCATATTACTGTGATTTTGTCGGAACCGGGCAACGACCACCGAGCCGACCAACTACCGAACGAAGCCACTGGCCTAGATGCGGACGTCCCGGGGGGTATAACTGGTAGCGCGTTGGACCAGAGATCACTACCACCTGAGTTCGAATCTCGGCGTGGCCTTATCTGAAGGGTGTTTCATCTTTGACTTAGCTTCATTACCTTTGGAGGTCGCTCGGCCCATTTAGCCTACCGCGCGGCCGTAAAGCAGCATCAATCATCAATCAACCATCACGGGCCTAGAGGCCGTCGAACATGCCGAACAAAGCCCTGGCACATTCAACCATCTCATCGACGGATTCATCCTCAATCAACTCGAATCGACCTACATAGACTGCACTTCATCACCCAAGGGTTGGTACCAGACCACCACTGCAGTTGGACCTAACTTCCTCAACAACGGACTGGGCAAAAGCCAACTCAGACTACTACGTTTCTGGTCATACACACGAAACTTCGCTGGTCCGTCATCCCTAGTACTCTGCCTTGATTGTCAACAAGCGCACAATCCAGTCCAATATCCACTCAACTGCAAAATCCAGAATAAGAATAAAGATTATCTCCTTCCTGAAGACTACAAACTTCCAGATCATCACCTAGTACCTCTGATTATAAGAAAATCATCATTCCTACCAGACATCATCATCCCACTTCTCCTGAGAGACCCCCCTATAAACATCACCATCCACAATCAAGACGCAACAGAAGTGAACACCAGGTGGCTGTGCCCTATAGGTGACAGCCACACGGGGACTGTACCCCAAAACTTCAACAAGTGACAAGTTGTCGGAAGCGGTGAGAAACTGAAATTCAGTACACAAATATGTCATGCGATAGATTTAAAAGAATCAACCAAAAACTGAGAACTGCAAAGGAAGCGTCTTGTTAAGTAACCGGACAGCCTGGGAAGCCGTAATGTCGCGTCTACATTTCGTAATATGTGCTCAGTAATGGACCCTTTTTTTCAGCCACTTGACAACAACACTTTACTTACAAGAAGACAAAATTAAAAACAGCAATTCAGCTGTTTCTAATACTTCTCTTATCGAAGTGGATATTTTTTTTGGTTATTCTGTTTGTTGACGTTGTTATTATTGTTGTCGTTGTTTGCCATTCATTAATCAGCCGACAATAAGCCATTATCCATATCCAGTTCAGGTGAAATATAAACAAGCTGTTCATTATGACGTGAGGGGTTCATTCGGTACATGTATCACTTGGTACAAATGTGTGTTTACTTGACAGATATAAGTCGTGCTTTAAAAAACATCATCTTAATTTGTTTATATAGAGCTTAGTCAATGTACTCTGGTATGACATTAGGTGTGGCTCCTTTAATCATTGTGTTATATATATATATATATATATATATATATATATATATATAAGAGAGAGAGAGAGAGAGAGAGAGGGATCTTTGGACCACAAAGTGTCTTTTTCAGGTATACACTTAATTTCCGTGGTGTTTCTTTGGTCGAAATTTGAGGGGATCATATTTTAGTAATGTTATGATAAATGGCATATCATATAACCATACACACATACAAACACACGCACGCAAACGCACGCAACAGTAGGTAAGTTCATCTCTCTCTCTCTCTCTCTCTCTACTCTATACTCACCCGTTAACTGACTACCTTTAGTCGCTGTTAGCGCTGGCTAGAGGCCAGTTATCAACACTTCAGACGTTTGATTAAAACCCGGAGATAAAAATGTCAAACCTTCTCTTAGATGTCACTTCGTGGAATGATATATAATTGAGAAGTAAGAGGTACATAGATTGTATTTCTTTGGCTATCTCTGACAGGATGCTCTACACACACACACACGCGCGCGCGCACCCTCTCTCTCTGTATGTGTGTCGTACAGCATGAGACATAAAAACGGATGGTTAAAGACTAAGACATCGTTTTATCTGTTCGTGTTACTCGAGTCATATTGTAGCTTTGTGGGGAGACTATAGTTAAAACATCCGAGGAACGCGTAAGTATTCTGACAATTCTCTAGTTCATTAAATTAGTGGGTTAGTTGTGAGGAAAATTAATTTTAAATGATCGCTTGTGCTTTGGTGCGTGGTGTGTGTGTGTGTAATTGCGCACGTAGCGAAACAAATGCATCCACATTACCATGAACATAAAATCACGGTAGTAGAATGTTGTGATGCGACTGAATATTATAAAAAAACAAACACCTCTCTCTATTTTCTATTTTCCCATACGTTTATGTATCTATTCCGATTTGGAATAAACCCAATTTATTAAAACAAAGGCTTCCTCTGCTACATTGGCTAAAAGCTTCACCGAGTTCATTATTGCACAACAGCGCCGTCTGGTGGGTGATCTATCGTCAACGAGGATCTCAATCGACTTCGGGTCATCTTAATGATGTCTAGTTTTGATAATCACATCCCATATTGTGATCAAGTAATTTAGATTCCTGTTAGTCTACTCTCGACTGAGTGGCAGTTTTAAGCTACAGCGCTTGCCGTCAGTTTGGCGATTTGGTGGGTGGTGGTGCCATCTTGTGAGTATAAGGCAAACTAGTGGAGTTTTAAAACATGGCAAAACGTAGCTGATATGAGAGGAATAAAAAAAAAACCTCAAAAAGCACCATTTTTATTTAATGGTGCACGCCTTTAACTTAGGTCGGCAGGATTATAGAATAGTTAATAGAAAAAATTACATTATTAATTGTCTTATATTATCCATACTAGATCTACCTGTATGACTGAAGTTTCATAAATGATCCTGCCATCCCCTTTACCTGCACAACATATATTTTCCATTATATATATATATATATATATATATATATATATATAATTTTTATTACATATATTACCTATGTCACATATATTACCTATGTCACATATATTACCTATGTCACATATATTACCTGTATCATTTATATGCGGAGGAACAAAACTAGTTTTACTATCCTGTTTAATTTATGTTTGATTGTTTACGATTTAGTGTTTACTGTAAACCGTTTATTGTTTGTTGTTTACTGTTTTGTTGTCAATCTTGTTCCTGCTCTAAATCTCTCATCTCTCCGTCATCTCATTGTCATCGTTCTGTCACAGCTGTCATCTCTCCGTCATCTCATTGCCATCATTCTGTCACATCTGTCATCTCTCCATCATCTCATTGTCATAATTATCTCACATCTCTCCGTCATCTCATTGGCATAATTCTCTCACATCTGCCATCTCTCCTT
Source organism: Paralvinella palmiformis (assembly GCA_025642065.1). Taxonomy (NCBI): domain Eukaryota; kingdom Metazoa; phylum Annelida; class Polychaeta; order Terebellida; family Alvinellidae; genus Paralvinella; species Paralvinella palmiformis. The sequence goes on from JAODUP010000401.1 coordinate 155,928, forward strand.
CATCTCATTGTCATAATTATATCACATCTGTCATCTCTCCGTCATCTCATTGTCATAATTATGCCACATCTCTCCGTCATCTCTGTATCATCACTTTGACATCAGTATGTCTCGTATTCTATGTTTTGATTGTTTCGGCTTCTGGTAACGCAATTGTTTGTGAGTTTTGTGTTTTCTATGTGTTTTTGTGTTTTCTCTGTGCGTTTTTGTGTTTTCGGTGTTGTTATGTGGTCACGTTAATGTTGGCCTCTATAGACAATAAAGCTAATGGTGACGTTGTTATCATACAGTGAACCCTGTGTAAGAGACCGCACTTCATACAAGAAACCTTCCTAGAACAGGTACTTGTGGGTAATACGCTGGGTCTAATTTGGTTGTCTCTGATGATAAGGTGGTCTGATATGGTAGGATGGTCTGGTAGTGTGGCCTGTTATGGTAGTGTGGCCTATTGTGGTAGGTGGTCTGTTATGGTAGTGTGGTCTGATGTGGTAGTGTGGTCTGGCACAGTATTCTATTACAAAGTATAACAAAGATTTTTGTTATGGTGTGGTATTCTGTTATGGTTCACTGGCCTCATATGATAGGTGGTCTGTTATGGTAGGGTGATCCGTCCTAGCATGGTAGTCCGCCGTAGCTGCTATTATCATTGGGTTGTATGTTGTGTTGTGTTAAGATGGTCCGTCATTCAGAGTGGTCTATCATGGTAGGTGGACGTTGTGAAGGTGTTGTCCTTCATGGTAGAGTTGTCTATTATGGTGAGTTGTCTGTTATGACAGGTTGTCTGTTATGCTGTTAAATTACAGTGGGGTGGTCTGTTATAGTAGGTCGCTGTCATGTTGACGTTTTACGGCCACTTTTGTGCACAATGTAGGCTAACTGGGCCGAGCGACCTCCAAAGGTAACGGGGCGATGTGAAAGCTGAAACACCCCTCTGACATAGCCCGTCCGGGATTTGAACCCATTTGCTATAGATCTGTGGCCAACCGCTCTACCAGTTAGGCCACGGAGGCGCCCTAGTAGGTCGTTCATAGTAGCGTAGTCCGTTACAGTACAGTGTTATAATAAGGTAATCAGAGATGGGATTATTAAAATCGGTTATCATATTCGATTGCACTCGATTGCATATGTTCAAGTAATCGTGACGTAATTTCAATATTACTGTCAGTCTTTTAATATTTTAATCTTAGCGTAAAACGTTGTCACAAGTTGGAGTCGTACAAAACATCTTTATCAACATCCCATTCTCTCTCTCGTTTTCCACTCGGCAACATCCGCCGGACAGAGTTGTGCACGGACGTCATCAACGCGCGTATAACGTCATCGCTCTCTGTATGCCAGCACTGGGCATGCGTGCATATTCTGCATTATAATTAATTAGCCACGTGGCAGCTAGGTCAAATCCGATCGGTGTAAACACAAACTCTTGATAGGTTTCTACCTAGAAAAGCAATTAATTTACGACATAAGTGAAAGAGTAACTAATCATGGCATAAAAAAGTAATTGTTTTTAAAACTATTTGAAGAGTTTTGGCCGCTAAAGTATTGCTTTAATTTGTTAATTACCCCTGCTTGTTACCTAGAATTAAGTGTCTATGGCTCACGTCATACATAACTCATCAGGTAACTAGCATCAGTGAATCAAATAACGGTAATTGGATCCAGACAAATGGTTGATGGCTAATTCACAGGACGTAACCGTAATTAATGAATGGCATGTGCGATGGTAATTGATAACTGCTGTAATATACCTGGTAATGTCGTAAGGAAGAAATTAATGATGCGCACGACGGGATGAAATAGCGAACAAACATGTCGCACTGTTAATTGACTTAACTGATTATTAAGGCGACGCCACGGATTAAGTTTCGGTTAATCCGAAGTTAACGTTGCACTGTTTAGAAGATCGTAACTTAGAACGGTTAATGTGCAATAAAAACAAATTTCACTTTGGTTAATAAAGATACTTCTAGAATTATAAATTTGTATTTCATCGTGATGTCAGTACAATACATTACTATTAATTAGGATTTAAATAGTTTATCACTAGCGCTAAATTATACACAATCGTTTCTTCTATCCAGTATGTACAGTGCCTTTGATTAGGCTTTAAGTAGGAAAATAGCGCTTTATAAATTTGGTATTATAATAATAATAATAATAACAACAATACATGTATCTAACAATGACTGTCTAACAATGACAGATGACATCGGGTTTTGTCACTGAGGAGTATGTTCGGATATCTACATTCCTATTTGTGTGATATCCAATTTAATGATGATAATCACTTACAATCACAAGTCATGTAATCGTTTTCAGGTAATCGTAACCGATTACTGTAGTCCCGTAATCGTCCCAGCTGTGGAGGTGATCTCTTATTGTTGGGTGGTCTATTAAGGAAGGTGGTCGTCTATTATGGCCGTTTAACCTGTTATGGTATGCTGGTCCGTAATGGCGCGTTGGTCTTTCATGACAGGCTGGTCTATTTTGGTGGTCGAAGCTGAAAGCTAAACATTGCTGGTGATCATATATTTATCTTCTGTAATATTGTTGTTGTTGTTTTTGTTGTGTGGTGGTGGTGGTGGTCTATAAGTACAGAACACCGATCCAGAGGTATATGATGTAAGCTGTTTCTGCAACTTTGACACAGTCACCATATAATAATTTGTTTACATTCTGTAAATGCCGCCATTGTCTGTACTACACTCAGAATGTCGAGTCTGATAAATTATCACTTACGTCATTATTTATTTTTTACAGTGAGTGTACTATTACATGCGTAGATTGAAACATGACGGAGGCGGTTGTAGGGGGGTGTGGTGTGTCAGCAAGCTTATAATGAAACACCCATCAGTTGACCTGTTAAACGTCACTCAGGTTAAACTGCATAAAGATATTTTTGTGAAATAATCAAGAATATATATTACGTCGTTTCAGAATTTTGTCGCTAAGCGGTACCAATCTGGTCGCGGTGATGGTGTGGGCTTCGGTGACGGAAAGCCGTCTTCTGGATCAAAGGACAAAATGACAACCAATCACGTCGAATCCTCATTCCCGGATGGCCAGTCAGAGAGCGCGAAATCCAACGACCGGGATCCTCCTGATAAGGTTGCCGAATGGTTGGAGAAAGCTCTCGAATGTTTCGACAAACATCAGCTGAACGAAGCGGAGGTTCTCCTTCAGCGGATTCTCTGCTCTCTGGAGGGTAGGACGTTTCAAGGACGCGAGAAGATGTTCGTTGATGCGCTGAGCAGCCTCGCCGAACTGTACTTCAAGCGAAGCCGGACCTGTCATCGGGACGAGATGGCATGGCACAAGGTCATGCTGCAGTCGGCGGCGCTCCAGAACGAGTTGGTTAGATACTGCCACGAGTTGGAGGACCGGCGCGAGGACGCAGATGATCCGGAGATTCTCGAGTGGAACTGGGTTGAGGAATCCGTGAAGAAAGCCGAACAGCTTATGACCGTGATTCGGTCCGTTCTCGTCGAGTCCTTCATGCAGAGGGTGGCCACTGTAAGCAAGAGAAGGCCCACTGACGAAATCGCGCATGCGCCTGTTTTTGTTGACACCGGATGGTTAGAGCATTTCCAGGGCTATCTCGGCGACGACAGAAAAACGTACCAACAAAAGGAAAGTCTTTCATAAAAGTAGTTGTCAGCAGACCAATACAATCGAGTCGGATTCGGTGAAGAGTCCAGTCAGTTCTGCGTCGGGAGAGGGACTGGGATCGGGTCAGGACATTCGGGAAGTGGAGGTGAAAAAGGTCGATTGCGACCGCGTACAGAGAACAATCATGAAGCTGGTGCGCCAGATATCGAGCGACATACGTCAACGGTTCGTTCGGAGAAAGCTTCCCGAGGACGTGTTTCGGAGGACTGTATCCAGTGAGATGATTGCCAAGTGCTCGCCAATGCCTGAAACCAAAGACGTTCTGGCGCTGTTCGAGAACGCCATCATCCAGTACAATTATGGCATGTCGTCGGAAGAGTTTCGAGAGACGAATGTCGAATCGTGCGAGCTCGATTCGGACGAACAGGGCAACGAGACGGTGACGACGGACACCCAGAGTGATGACCAGTCGCCGGCCAATCTTCCCTATCTACCGACTTTATGTCGGGATGAGGTGATAGCCGACGCGGACATGGCGTTAGAAGACGAGTCGTACAAGTTTCCCGGAGTGCTGACGGTGTGGCGGGCTTACGGTAAGTGTCACGGTCCTCGCGGACGTCGTTGTCTTCCACCATTCAGACCATATCTTCTGCAGGGATTTGAGGAGCTCTCGCCTCTCACCGAGAGCGCGTTGATGTCTTCAGACCAGTACGTACCTCAACAGGACACACCAAGTACGACGTCCGGAGAGGCATCGCGCCAGCAAACGGCGTCTTCCGGCGACATGGAACGGCAGACTTACGTCACCAAAGACAAAGTGCAGCACGCGCTGGCCATGACGCTGGCCGAGTGTGCTCGCGTTCTTCAGAAAGATCCGCACGGCCTAAATCAGGCCTGCGAACTCTACAAATACGCATTGGGCATCCTTCGGATTGGCGATCCGGAGATGAAGGGTCGCCAAGAACTCATCGCGCATATCTTCAAAAACGTCGGAATAATACGTTGTACACAGGGCGACATTACCATAGGTAGTCAGCTGATGCACGAATCGATGGAACTGTTTAGCACTGACGATAACGTGGACAACGTTAATATCGCCGAGGTGTGGTACCTGCTTGGCGACGCCTTCATGCAACAGCAGTGGAAGGAGGACACCATCTTCGAGCACGTGATGAAGCTTGTACGCGACGAACTGGACTCCGAAATCGACCAGAAGAAAATCTCCGATGACGTCAGCGTCGACTCCGAGTCGAGTGAGGGCGGCGCCTCCTACTGCGTCTGTGCCCAGGAGGCTCTCGGCTGCTACAAAAGTGCCTTGGCCATACTCGGTCACATGCGACGCAGGAAGGAGATCCACACCAGCCTCTACGTCGACGTACTGACCAAACTCGGAGACTGTTCCATCATAGTCGGCGAATATGAACGAGCCGTTCTTTGTTACGAAGAAGCCCTCTATTTGTGCCAGAACACCCTCGGATCGGTCTCGTTGCCCAACAGCGCCCACATCCTGTCCATGCTGGGTACCACCAATTTCTTGCTCGGCACTTACTCCAAAGCTGCCACGATGTTCGAAACGGCGAACATTCTCCAGCAACATCTCTATGGACTTGAAGACAACTTCGAGATGGCGTTCACCCTCTCCATGCTCGGAAACACCTACTACGTGATGCACCACTTCCACAAGTGCATCTCCTGGTGCATAAAGGCCTTCGAACTGTACGTAAACATATACAAGCAAGAGATTATTTTCGTCGACTCGCTGCATCGTTGGTTCATCATCCAGACGCTGTACTGCCTTGGCTACGCGTACAGTACTCTGAACTTTCACGACAAGGCCTTGCACAACCTGGACTTGGCCAAGAACCTGATCGAGAAGGCCGAGGATGGGGACGTCGACGTACAACAGCACGTCAACGTCCTCAAGGTGATGGCCGACGTTTACGCCAACTTAGACGAGAACGAGATGGCGTTAGAGTATTATCAGAAAGCTCTCGACCAGAGCTTGTTGGTCGGCGACGAGAGGAGCACCATCACGCTACAGAACCAGCTGCTCAATCGTATGGCGGGAATCCACGTCAACACGAAACAGTACACGACCGCTGCCGAGTACCTAGAGCAGGCTCTCGACTGTCAGCGGAACGTCGAAAACTCGATCAAAGGAGACCTCATCGGTATAATGTACCAGCTCGGTATAACGTACACGCTCTCTGGCGACATAGATCGAGCGCTGGAATGTTTCAACGACTTCTGCGAGGCGTTTCACGAGGAGCACGCCTCGCCGGGACCAGAACTGGCCAAGGCACTGTCCAACCTTGGTACCCTCTACCACCTGAAGGGCTGCATGCAGGACGACAACGAAGACATGATGGAATATCTGGAATCGGCCGAACAGTACTACAAACGAGCTCTGGCCGTCGACAACCAGTCTCCGGTCTGCGTCTATTATGCAAACTTTCTCCACCAACAAGAGCAATACGCCGACGCCGTCAACGTAATGCTCAGGTACGTCTTCCTGTGTACGCTTCCCGATAATTTTAAGCTACAATATAACGGCCCAGAACAGGCCGTGCTTCCGGAACACCTGCTCAACGACCTCAACGACACCGACGAGGTCATTTTGGATCCGCGGGTGTTTGCCAAGTTTCTCGGGATACTTTGCCTGAAACAACTTTCTCTGTACGAAGATGCGCAGGATTGTCTCGAAACGATGGTGACGATAGTTTATAAATCGGAGGTCTCACTGAACCACACAATGCTGGGCTATGCTCTCATTGAGTTGGGTTTTTACGTCGAAGCGGCGCAGTCGTTTGATGTCGCCTCAACGTTAGAGCACGACAGCGACCTGTCCACTACCAATCTCTGGATCTGTTTATGTCTTTGGGCGTACTCGATCCTCTACAAGGGATGCTACAACGTGTGGGAGTCAGTGACGGAAGCTTATATTGACCTAGTCAGACCCGCGCCAACTCCAATACAATCGGGCGTCGCTGACGCCTATTTCCAGTTTGAGGACAGGACACTGAGAGATTCTGGATACTATGACCATACCGAGGAGCTGGCTCCGGAACGATTTTACAGTGGCATCGCTGAAAACGTCGATGTCGGGTATACAAGCACATCCCACGACATCATCGTCGAGACCAATTCCTCAGACGCTATGATAAATGAAGATGTATTTACAGAGGAGGTTTACGAAGAATGGCACACCGAGGAGGTCGAGGAGACGCCTCCTCATATCCTTGAGGCAATCCTCAAATCCCAGATGCAGGCTGCAGAGAACACAGCAAACAACAACGATGAGGTTCATGAATCTAGCAGCTCTGTACATTTCATGGCACCAGTAGCTATCGAAGATGCACAAACGGAAGAATGGATTACCGAAGAAGAGGTGACCTTGGAAACTCCAGCAGCCATTATAGCGGCACTGGCTGGAAAACTAACGAACATCGACATGACGCAGCAGAGTTCCGGATACACTACACTACTTCAGGATTCTAGAGAAGAACTGGTGCACAAGTCTGCGTCGTTCCGCGTCGCCGAACGCACCGACGTGAACTGGTTGAGCAGACAGAGAACGGTAACGCCGCCTAATACCATAGAAGGTCTAAATAGGAATTACGAGCACTCCACCGATTACGGCGGCACCACAGACTCGTCACGCGTCAACAGGTTCACGTTTACGTCACAACCGGACACGAACGGAAACGGTACCATGCCGTCGACCATCATATCGTCGTCGGTGACGCAGTCTCGCCAGCCGCTGTCCAACACCTGGATGTCCCATTCCGACGGCCTGAATGGGAACAATGCCGAGAAGAGCACCTCCTTCGCCGAATTCAACGCCAACGCATTCGCCGACGACCAGCAGGAGGAAGTCTGGGAAGTGATCGAAGAAACCGTGGAGACGCCACCGGCCATCTTAGCCGTGATGTTGGCCAATCAGAACAAACAGCACGCTTAGGACGGACGTCCACCCAATCAGCTAGCTCGATTAGCAATAATGCCAGCTTCTTCGACGACTCGGCCGCACTCCGGTTAGTTAAGAAACGCAGTACCCATATCCCGAGCTTCTAACAACGACCGACCGCTGACCTATCGAGGCCCGACCAAACTCGACCATCATTATAGATGTAACAGAACGTTGTTGTTTTTTTAAATATAATTTTTATTTTTCTATTACTTATCGTAACTTAGAGCTGTCGTGTCTATTGTCGAAATTAGTCCTGCTGTAGAGGTGACAACCGGTAACAATTGATCCTCTTAATATTATTAATGATCTCTCACCTCTTTTCGTTCATTTGTCACAGCTAGTTTCATTCCATGCGATGCCTACGAAGTCGGTGCTTTATTGAGCTATCACACTACGGTGTAGGAGGTTCCTTGTCAGTAGTGTGCAGTTTGTGCACACCAGGTGGTGTTTTTAGGAGATGTTTATTTAATTTTTTATCGTTGCTTTTCTTGCATTTCACCGTATCAGATCAGCATTTAGTTTTGCCAGTACGTCTATTATTTTTGGTGCTTTCACATTTTGCGGGCGATCCAATTAAAAGCTCCTTCCTTCAAGTTGTCATCGATACGCTGGCAGTGTATTCACTAGAGGCAGCACCGTTGTTCAGACTGATGCATCCCGTAGTAATTAAGGCGTTCGTTATCTACACGTGTTATACCCGTTTTTATGAGCAATACTCAAAATGAAATCAGCACACGACAACAATAATAATAATTATGCGAAAAAGTGAGACGTCGTCGTATTTTCAGGAGAAGAAGAATTAAACTTTATCAAAGATTCATGTATGCGTTCTTCCGAAGAAAAAAACAAATGGTGCTTCTAGTTCTACACAATTGGATGGTGTGTAAGTTCGGAGGTTTACGTCCAGTACCAAGTTTGTTGACGTGTGTAGACATCATATGTACATTTATCCATCGTAACGACCTGTTGTGACCAAAATCAACGCAGCTCTCTACGAGTGTCGCATTTCATCGTTGCATATTTAGATTCATCTGCGACCATCTCAGATCATCCGCTGCCATCCCTCAAAGGAGCCCTTTGCCGTTAGGACGACGAATTTCGGAAATGTTTCAGATGACCTTCTTTTTTTAACATAGAAAGCTGGAGGCTTTTAACGAACTAACGATTTCTGTTTCTGCTTCACTCATCAATTGCGTACACACACACACACACACACTCCCTATCTCTCTCTCCCTCTCTCTGTTCAATGTTCTGTGTGGCAACAGGTTTATTTAATTTTGTATAAAATACAGCTTTCATCAAGTAGCACTAATTGTACTCTCTCTCTGTGTGTGTGTGTGTGTGTGTGCATTGGGGGGGGGGGGATACCTGTGCAGTATGCCGATCTCAGACAAAAGAGTGGTCAGCCATTATATTTATAAACATTAATTAACGGAGAAATACAAGCAACAAACTAACAAAAAACGTCACTCACTCAGAACAATGGAGAACGATAAGACATGACAGATTATAAATACAAAAGGTTAACTAGCCACATAATTATCTTATTACAATTCTGTTAATCACAATCTTATCGACAATTACATTACTATCAATCTCTCTCAGAGTAAAAAAAAAGATGAAACAAGACACCCCCACATATATATATATATATATATATATATACATAACAAACATTTATTACTTTGATCAATTAATCTACACACACACACACACACACACAAATATATATATATATATATATACAAGTATATATATATATATATATATATATATATATATACACAACAACAAAAAGAGCATTTCTCTCAGTCCAAAGTAAAAAATAAATAAAACTCGCCAATGTTAAAACATTCCGGTCGAAAAAGCAACCAAGCGATGACATATTCTATAAAACGCAACGAAAATTGACATAACAACATGTTGCTAACCATAGTTAAATGCGTTAATTACAATAATAGCATCTGTCTTTGGATCAGCTAGAAGTTCTGTGGAAGACGTCACAGCCATTCTTTCCCCAAATGAAGTCGTCCAAAGGGCCGGAATAGGAAGACAGGAAGCCAACATGTATATAACCTAGAAACAAAGACAGGGAAATAAATGTTACCAACAATAAACAATATGGTGGTAAAGAGCAAGACTGACAGACACGACTGATTCTGGTTCTTGACCAACAGCACATAAATATATGCAATATATACGTTTTGCATAAAATACGCGTTTCAAAAGGTAATTGCTCTTAATAAATTAAGGGACACTGGTGACAAACAGCCAAGTGACTACTGCCTAGGGTGTGTGTAAATATACTGTTGGATGACACATCCCACACAGGAAACATTTAGATTTTATTCCCTGGCATAAACGTCTACACAGCGGTGTTCTACCGTAGTAATTTGGTGAATGTGCCAAACACGCACGCCGAAATAAGAAAAATTCAGCTAGTTATTGAATTCACGGTGACTCTGTGACAAAAATCGAAATAAAACAACACCTAAAACTTCAAAGAGAAACGGTACAAGACGACATATTTATTAATAAAAATAAACAATGAAAATACAACTAATGGGGGGCTATTTTTAATTATAATAATTAATTGTAACCAAAGTGCAGGTGCAATGAAAAACACGTTGACGTATAAAGGAGTTTGATTTTATAACCGGTTTAACTTAAGTACAATTTACTTTATTTCAACACGCAATCTAGCCAGAATAATTTGGCTAATGGAGATTTATTGTTAGCTAACTCTTTGAAGTTCATTGAATTACATATGATTTCTAAATGCGGCATCACGCTAGAGAACTTTAACGAACGTGTTACCGTACTACAGCCAACACGATAGACCATTAAATAAAGAAAATATTATTACAAAATATCAACAAATCCATTAGGTTACAGATATAATTGTAACATCAACAAATACAACTGTACCGTGGATATTATAAAGTTTCTAAGTCGTGCTACTGACTGTGACACCAATGGGAGGTCACAACATGGGTAGATAAATGTTCGGCAAATGATGCACCCCCCCCCTCCCAAGCAAGATGGAAAACCTACTGCCTCACATTGGATTTGGTGTCATTCTGCATTGATGTGTGTTGGTTGTGTAGAATAATATGTATATTATACCAGAGAAATTATTTCTAATATAGATCATCCCACTAGCAATAAATATTTAAAAGTTCTCTTATAATGTGCATCGATTTGTGATCATATTTAGATTTGGTTTTTAGGTGAGAATATTAATAATTTCTTCAGTTAAACATCAGCCAAACTGTGTAGGTACAACGTATACCTAGTGTTGGGAATCAATTAGCATTTTATCATCAATCACTGATTATAATCAGTTGGCATCAACCAATCATGTTTTGATGGCATAATAACTCGATATATAAATTATATATATGTGTGTGTGTGTGTGTGTGCGTGCGTGCGTGTTACAGTTAATCTGTATAATCGGGTAGTATGTATATTACCTGAAATGTTCAGGTCTGTATTAAATCTCAGTTAGCAATATACGTATTACCTGATAATTTCAGGTAATATACGTATTACCTGATAATTTCAGGTAATATACATATTACCTCATTATACAGATTAACTGTAACACACACACACACAAATATATAAGAACATGGGAAAGAGTTGGCTTAAGTTCACCATAACTCTATTTTTTATCTTCTTTTAAATAAACAAATTCTGTATGTGTGGGTGGGTGGGGATTTAGGATAGATATATGGTGGCACTGGCTCAGAGCATCAACATCTAAACAGCTTTAATAACCTATACCTACAAAACTCTACCCATAATTGAATCTAAACATACAAAACACACACACACACACATATATAAGCTACTCATAAACTCGCAGAACCAGCTAATCCACTTTTCATATGTGACAAATATGGCGCACCCACAGGGAAGCAGTTGTGTGTTATGTGTGTGTGTGTATGTGTGCAATTTATCAACCGTGATGTCTGATATACGATAACGTTTCATTTTAGATATTTTTACATTACCCAAACAGAAGACATATGATGTTAATTTTTCAAAGCTTCACAGATCATGACCAGAAACCACACAGATATATATACTGTTACTATTTACTTCATAAATCATGTCTGAAATGTTGTTCTTCTCATCCAGTTCCAAAAAAAAAACGATCACCACACTCGACTGGTGAACCGTTCACTTACGAGTGCTATCATAAATCAACTGTCAAAACTAGGATTATTAAAATCTGAATCGTTAGTGTGTTAGCCCCGACAAAACCTGACAGATTTTAGGAAGACCAAAGATGATGATGATGATGATTGATGTTTTACGGCCACGTTTGTGCACAAGGTAGGCTAAATGGGCCGAGCGACCTCCAAAGGTAATGAGGCGAAGTCAAAGACGAAACAACCTTCAGATATGTCCACGCCGAGATTCGAACACGGGTGGTAGTGATCTGTGGTCCAACACGCTACCGCTAGACCACGGAGGCGCCCCTTAGGAAGACCAAAGGGCTGGGACAATGTTAGCAACTGGGGGAACGAATGAATATTGTAGTGTTTACTACAATATTGCAGCTGGTTACCAAAACCAATGAGATGTTTTGGTCATGTGTAAAATGCTCAATTGCTTCTTCTTTTTCTACAAAGGACGTTATTACCTGATAGATCATTTCAATTCAGATCATGGAATCCCTAATCTGGTCAACATTTGATAACAATTCTCTAAAAACATTAATCTCCGAAGGTTGCTGTGACCTAATTGTATAGTCTTTATATAACTGACAGATGAGTTCACATAAACTGGCTCTGCGTGAGTGGCTTGTATACGGGTCACACCTGAGACATACGGCTGAGAAGTGACTCCCTGCGAAAATATCGCATCAGTACGGGTTTGGGTAGGATTCAAACTGACAAGCTGGAGTTTTGCAATCCGGTGCGCTGAGCCATGCACCGCCCAAACGCCCTCACTTAAATCGAGATAGACATCGCTTGATTACTATCACTGGGATGGCTGGAGTTACCTATCCACATGTGTCTGATCTACGGCTGCGAGTCCACGAAATATACCGTTCACGGGGAAAAGAAAGATGAGAGCACCCATTAACCTATTGCTCGTCTGTGAGATATACACAGATATATTAATTATAACAAACTTCAATTATTCAAACTCTGATACTACTGAGTTGAGCACCTTTTTGGTATGAGCTGCGTTATCCAAGAGCCTACCATGTGACCAAAAGGGGCCGTAAAACATCAATCACCATCATCATCAATCATCCAAGACTTCACTACATTCCACGTCCCGACTTTCACACAACGTTATATCCGTTTGTGAGAGAATAGTGCCAGAATGGACTGGTAAGGTTTACGTTGCTTAGTTCGGTTAAACTGGTGACAGCAGAGACGTACAGGGTTGCAGGGTGTTTCTCTATTTGGAGACATTGACTGCTTAGCAAGGTGCTCACTATAACCGTCGCTCACTCGCTATAATTGATCTGACAATTTGACTCTACGATCATAATTTACTTCAAGAATGAGGTACTAAATATTGGACAATCAGTGTTAAACAAAAATACCACCACTGATGCTACTCTATGGACAACTATTCAAACAGCGGGAATTTGCGTTACGGTACCTACACATAGAGGAAAGGAGACAGGAAAACCCAAATTGCCTATACCCATTGTTATCCCTGATAACAGATTGCATGAGGATATTACCGGAAAATCAACCAATCTGATTGTAGGATAAAGGCAATTCATTATCGTACACAGTGCGACTATTGTACGGTCAATCTATGTGCAATAAACCGAACGAGATTGTAGATTACGTGAAAGATCACAACGTTGACGTTCTAGCCATGACTGAAAGAGGATTGGAGGAATCAGCTGAGAATAATATGGAATTAGTTGTTGACATCACTGCAGATGGTATTTCATTGACAACCTGTTGTAAGAACTGGAAAAAGGGTGTGGTGAAGTTGGCTTGTTATTCAGTAAGCTACTAATAGTCAGTGACTTTAACATCCACAGGAATAAACCAGATGATCCTAACGCACTAAAGCTAAATGAAATCCTGAAGAACTTTGAACTTGACCAATTTATTAAAAAGCCAAATCACACTAGTGGAAATATTTTAGATATCGTGCCTCAGTCGCCGAGATGACAGTGTTCTGAAGTGTGTTACTATTTCTTATGTGACCATGGCATCACAGACACTGATTCAATGTCGGATGGACAAACCCAGATTTCCCAAGAAAAAAGGTCACATACCATAAGTTTCGGGTGATAAACTTGCACACGCTACATGATGATATCACTCAGTCTGACACCTTACAGTTTCTAGCAGATACCCTCAAGGATCTAGTCAATCAGTATGATACATGACTATGCACCACAGTGTATTCACTGTTAGGCCGATATTTCCTTGGTCGAACACAGATGTTAAAAATGTGCCCCCAAATGTCGTCATTATTGTGAAAGACAAAACTATCATGCTACAATGAGAAAAATCCTAACGGGTGCCCTGACAAAGAGTCATTATCTAAGTTCACGTATAAAGTGCGCCACAAGAAATTTGAGATACAACCAGATTTTCTAGCAAGTTTCTCTGTGTTTCAACCAATGTCACAGTCAGCCATTGAGAAAACATATCTTCTCCTTCTGGAGCATTTTGTTCAACTTACCCAATTCTGACTTGGTTGCTGAAACAATACAAACAGGAACTCGCATCACTGATTGACAAAACTGTCAACACGTCTATGTAATCGGGAATCTTTCCTTAATCCATGAAGAAGGTCATGGTCAAACCTCTGATTAAAAAACCCTCGCCGGATCCAGCTGATTTCAAGAACTATTGACCGGTGTGCACTCTTAGTTCCTATCAAAAGCGATTGAAAAATCTGTTGCTGGTAATCGGAGTTCCTACTTACTTGACAGAAGAGAAATTCCAATCTGCTTATAAGCATCACGGTAACAGCCATGCAAAATGGTCAAAGACATTCACTGATGTTTTAATAAGGATCAAAGTATGATCCTTGTATTTGACATGGTTGACCATGACATACTAGCTGAAGAGCTGTATAAGGCTAGAGCATTAACATAAAGGATGTGGTACTTAATTGGATCAACTCCCATTTGCGCAGTCACAAACAATCAATTACTATCATGGAAGCCATGTCGTCGCTTGCAGAACTACAGTACGGCATCTCACGGGGCTCAGTCCTAGGATCACTGTACAGCCAGCGTTGCATCGCGGATTATAAGTATAGGAACGCAGCAGGGAAAAACGATTATTTTATTTGGTTTGCTCATCAGGCATGCGCATACACATATTTCGGGAATTTTCGTCTCAAAAAGATACTTGCCCGAACGGACAAGTGATCAGCGGCGATCAGCACTAGCCCGGCATCAAAATATACTTGCCCCGGGCGTCCGGGCAACCGATTTTTCCGGCCCTCATTCAATCCGACATACAAGCCAGTGGTGGAGATGATACACATAAATCAGCTGGAACTGTTTAGGAACTTCGTGTTTGTGCTTGACCGGACTCTCCCACTGAACGCTAACATCAGAGGCATCTGTCAACCAGGATTTTTCCGGCTTTGTTCATCGAGAATTACACAAAATGTACTTCCTCCAAAAGCACTGGAAAGGCTTGGACACCGATTTGTCGCATAACGTCTAGAGTAAGAGTATTGTAACTCCATCTTGCTTGACCTTCCAGAGAGTGTGGTCTAGTGGCCGTTACGATCACGTGGCTCAAATTTTAAAATCTCACCACAGTCTCCCAACGAAGCAGATAATTAATTTCAATGTTTTGGTGATCACGTACAAAATCCTCATCACTCTCCTACACCAGAGAACTGTTGCAGCCCTAACGCCCCGCTAAAATGCTGAGATCCTTGGCTACTAAACTCCTCATAGTAATCAGAATGCTGTTGATAATATTTAGCCTTAAGACTCATCTGTTTAACATTGCTTATCATTACCCTATCAAGTAACGTTTTACGTTCTATTGATGATTGTTCTTATAGCTATAAAACAACCCCAGAACAACGTATTGGATGTGGTGCTATAGAAATAATAGATTATTATTAGTAAATATCTAATTTATTTTCTACAAACAGACATGGTCAGATGTTTATCAATTTGCTTGTATATTAACTGATCGGAAATAATTCAGTTTCGAATGGAGGCTATTGCTATCAAATACACATCACATGGACCGAACTGAATCTATAAACAATAGGTCCATGAAACTGATTCAGCCAGTCACCATAGGCTACGGATTAAGATATTTCAATAATGGCTCTGTTTCTTTAGCTAAAACTGTTCTAAAAGTACACAGACAAAAACGATTAAAATATGACGAGTAATCAGTCGTGTTCCCCTTATTTTAAACCGTAAAACAACGCACACAGCAATTAGGTCACAATTTCTCGCCAGTCATACGCGTATTATCGTATTGCTAGCACCCCTACTGATTAATTTCCAATTGTAATTGATCACCAGAACATCGCTAAAACAGCCAGAGGCTTACTTCCAAAGAACGTGGGATAATTAAGCCTGAAGCTTTTTATTGAAGGATAAAACATTAAACTGGGATTTGAACCCATGACCTACAGTGTACTACTACGACTACTACTACTGCTACTGTACTATGAAAGTGCTCTGTTTTGTTTCACTTTGCTTTTTCCCATCAGGTTTTATATTTTATTCTTATATTTTATATACTATATTCTTAAATTGATCGCTGTATAACAAACTCGTTAACCTGTAATATTATTAATGTAAAAAGACAACTGTTTGAGAACTAATGACTAAATTCTGATCATGACTTACCATCAACGACGCCATCACTAACATTGCTAGTAATGCTAGTTTGTAAATGCTGTAAATCACGTGAAGGTGACCAGCCGGATTTTGAAGATCTAACGGACCCTGCATGTGACTGGTTACTTCTTCGGCATTGGAGTCGTGTCCTAACAGAAGATGATGTGGAATCTGTAACAATCTGTGATGCTTGTCTGACAGGACGTGTCATCACAGAGCGACTTGTTTCTTCAGCTTGTCTGACGGGATGTGATGTCATGGAGCGACTCGTGTCTTGAGATTGTCTGACAGGACGTGATGTCACAGAGATACTTGTGTCTTGAGATTTTCTGACAGGACTTGATGTCACAGAGTGACTTGTGTCTTGAGATTTTCTGACAGGACGTGATGTCACAGAGATACTTGTGTCTTGAGATTTTCTGACAGGACTTGATGTCACAGAGTGACTTGTGTCTTGAGATTTTCTGACAGGACGTGTCGTCACAGAGCGCCTTGCGTCTTGAGATTTTCTGACAGCACGTAATGTCATGGAGTGACTTGTGTCTGGAGTTTGTCTGATGCGATGCAATGTCACAGAGCAACTTGTGTCTTCAGACTGTCTGACAGGACGTGTTGTCACAGAGCCACCTTTGTCTGGAGTTTGTCTGACAGGACGTGTCGTCACAGAGCCACTTTTGTCTCGAGTTTGTCTGACAGGTAGCGATGTCACAGAGCGACTTGGGTCTTGAGATCGTCTGACCGGATGCGATGTCACAGAGCGACTTGTGTCTTCAGACTGTCTGACAGGATGCGTAGTCATAGAGCTACCTTTGTCTTGAGTTTGTCTGCCGGGATGTGATGTCACAGAGTGACGTGGGTCTTGAGTGTTGTTGACAGGATGGAATGTCACAGAGTGACGTGGAGAACCGCTGATCATTACGTTCGATGTCTGAGCTTTCCTAAGTTCAATATTTTCATCAATAACTGAAACAGAAATATTAAAGAGATATAATCCGGCCGCCACTTATTAATGATGAACATAACACAAGACATGATCTAACTTCTTTGACAATCGATCTCTTTGTATCAGCTCTGATATAAACATCTATCATTATTTCATACACCAGTTCAACACTCATTCATTGGAATAATAAACATTTAGTGCAACCTTTGAACTTATTTCTATGATATAATTTTCCAAAGTGTATACCTATCAATAAATATTTTTTAGCAGTACTTCCTTTGAGCATGTTGCTCCAATTTCATCAACCGCAATCAGCCGAATCAAACAGAACTACTATTGATCATCAGCAACGAACAGACACATTCTTAATATGGCGCAAATTCTAAACCTCCCTCCATCCATCCATCCATCGATACAAATTTTTATTTTCTTACCAACGAGAAACCATGAGCTACTACAAATACAAATCAATGATGTTAATTTGCTCAATATTTTCAAATTTTGCAAAATTTAGATGTGTGCATCAGGCTTAATAATAATAATAATGTATATTTAACAAAGTGCCCTTACTAGCAGGAGCCATTCAAAGGCGCTGTACAGTGACACCCCAAATAATATGACTATAGTCCTAATAAGGGATCTGAATGATAATTGTTATTTTTCTGTGACAGCAACCTTGAAAAGATATGTTTTCAGAACAAATTAAAAATTTTCAAGAGACAACACATTCTTAATATCCACAAGCAACTTATTCCACAAAGTGGGGGCTACAACACTAAATGCGCAATCACATATGACTTGAGCCAAGTTTACCTGCAATAGTATTTAACTGGACGAACTGAGTTTACGACATTCCTGAGATTTAAACTTCCAATAGCTGACACATTATAGATATGATGAACCACATTATGACCTAGGACATTCCAATGGTGGAGTGGTTAAAGAAAGCACTGTGCTGCAAATGTTCAGACTTCCAGATTCGAATCTTGCATTTCCCTAGGCAGTTACCCCTCTGTCATATGTTCCAGGTGTGACCAGTACCAGTGCTAAACATTTCATCTGAACCCATGTGGAGAAAAGAAAACTACTTGATTTCATTAGATTGCACCTGGCAATTTGTCATAAAATACCCCATTCTTAACACTACTTACTGTGAAATATTTTTCATCTGTTATAAAACAACTGACCCCATTAATGCTACCATTCTTTTACCATAAATACATATAATATATTAGCATGCTATTGGCTCAGTATCTACTTTATAACTTGGGGAGCAGAAAGGGCAATTTAAAAGTGAATCATTATACTGTATTACTCCCCAGCGTAAAACTGGTTTAAACAGAGTTAACTGTAAACTATAGTTGCACTGCAGTGCCACCTGGTGAACTGATTTTACACAAGTACACCATTGGTAACCAGAAACGGTATACTCATAAATGAGTTTACACTAGTGCTGTATTGCACAGGTCTATAATGGAGGTGGAGAAACGTTTTATATGATAAATTCCCCACAAGGCATAATACAAATGTAAACTACAATAAACATGGATAAGAATATTAATAATAACAACAATGTCTTTAGGAGGCGGGTAATAAAGTATAGTAGTGACAGCATACTAGCCTGATACACCTCCCATTCAGGGTCAGAACTGAATCAGGTTACATGGAGACATGGGATCAATTCCATTGTGTCAATTCCAATCAATTCTATTTGGTCAATTTCACATCAAATTTATCAATTCCAAATTTATCAATTCAAATTCCATTTTTTCCCTACTACTTTTTACCATGAGTAGGTTTGTCATGAAAGAAATATTTCTGAATTAAAAGGTAAATTAATTTGTGGATTTAATTTTTTGTAGCAAACTTCAGTTCCAATTCCAAATTTATCAAATTCGATTTTTTTAAACAAGCAATTCCAATTCTGGAATTGCCCATCAATTCTAATACCGGAATTGAATTGACCCCATGTCTTGTTACTAGTGTCTGCAGAATTGTTTACCTAGGTATTTTTAGTTGGCCATATGTCCCAGGTGTGAGCAGACCCGAGGTTAAACATAGTACTCACTCACTCACTGATTCACTTCATCCATGCAAAGATGCTGTAAAGCACTATCCCAATAGGATGTATCTAAAACCTAATTCAAAATTTGAAATATGAATAATAGTAATATTTACTGATGAAAACATCAACAATTGAGATTTCATAACAGATGTAAGGTTTTCAAGAGATAATGTTCCCATAGCACACTAGATAGAGTGCTATGTTAGAAACCTCAAACTCCGGTTTCAAACCGAACTAATTTATTTCTCTTCGTCTAATGTTTCCCATCGGTGTGATTCCTTGGGCATATGTACACAGGTGTGATCACTCGCTCACTCACTGATGCTCGATCACTCACTCAATTACTCACAATGGTCTATTCATTAAAGGTACATCTTAGGTTCAATATCCCTAAAAAGATCAAAACCTCTCCAGAGATTAGTACTTGGGTTCACTGAATGACCTCATTAAATATCTCTACTGTTTCATTGTATCAAATGGAACATTAAAAATTGCTCCACATGTAGCACCCATTTATGGTATTTTTGTTCGATCTTTCCACACTGCTTGCCCTGCTCTCCTGTGAGTTAAGTGGCTGGAGGTTCAGCCACTCATTATAAGGGGATGGCCCTGGAAATAGTTGTTCATGTCTTTGTGCATTACTAATTACATCATCATAAATCACAAAATATTTTTTAATCAATAAAGATGATCCTGTAACTAACAGTCACATTCATCAAACGTTAACTTTCAGTTAGTTTAATTTGTTGATCTGCCACAAAGAGTACTAATTATCACAGGAGTAAAGACAATTCCAGTAAAATATCCCCTTTCTTTGCAATGGGTAAATAACCAAATTTGAACCAAAGTGAGGGGTGAAATCAACTGGAAAATAAAAAAGCCAGCTGGTGAATATCACAAGGGTAAATCATTTTGGGGGAAATGGTCTGGATCCGGAGATCATTGTTGCTGAATGTTTTAATCCATAGATAGATTGACAGTCAGTGACTACCACTTACGTACAAACTGAAGGTCAATTTATTTAGAGCTGTTACATAAATGTTTTTGTGAGTATCCACTAATTTTGTTCTATGACTGGGTGGGCGGTGGGTGTATGATGTTGTGGGTGTTGGTTTTTGCCAGAATAAACAAATCTGGAAGTGAGGCGAGTGTGGGATTCTTACTAAAATGTAATTTAAACACATATCACGATACGTGATACTCTCTCTGATCTATTGTTTTCTAGTGATCATGATAACAATGGATGACAATTACAGATAACACACAATGATTATTGAGAAAGACAACAAAATAAATGTGATAAACCATTACATGAGCTAACAGAAGCCACACAATTAACTATCAATAATTACAGCATTAATAAGTTAAGCGCAGAGACCTGCAACTGTTTTTAGTGTTCAGGTTATCTGAACCAAAATTATATACTCAAATGCAACAGATCCTAAAGAATACGATTGTTTCAAGTGTCCAGTCAGTGCGGATAGTTTTCTACAAGTAATACAGGTTTGATATGACCATCGGTTCAGAGGTAACAACATCTTTTCAGTTCTCTGTGCAGAGTGAGCATGGGCAACAAAGCCATACCAACAGTGATATCAAGGTTCTTCAATGTTTTCTAACCTCCACACACCTTTCAGCCTCCACACTTTCCGTCGTCTTCCACACAACTCTCAGCCTCCATAGACCCTCCCCCCTTCAGCCACCACATACCCCGCAGCCTCCAGATACCACCCCCACTCAGGTGTAGATCAGTATATATGACAGAAGTAGGTAACCACAAGTGAGCAAAACCTTTTTGTACTCAAGAAGCTGGATGTTTTATTCTCATGTGGAGGTCGGGATATTCTGTGAAGACTGATGTTAGTCACAACAGTTTCCACCAGATACACACCACACAAATGTAAGCCTTTGACTTTGCACAAGCTAATTTCCTGAATGGATTCCAGTTAAATTATAAATACGTGTATATGGAAACTTTCCCACATAGTACAGCAAACTGCAAATGTGGATGTTCGTATTCACCAGGAAGTTAGCAAACATTTTCAGTTATGTCTCAAAGAAAAATAGGCATATCACCGTAAGTGTAGCTGGATATGTAGACATCCGAGTTTCATGAGACACCAATATTTCCACATTTGTACACGTGTTAATTTTGTAGAGGGAGTGCTTCCATGAGGAATGTTGCTGTTTTTGGCCACTTTGTGCAAGCTGTAACTCAACTGAATTGACCCCCTCTCTCTCTCTATTAGATACTGAGCTTCTATTGAAACTATATTTGAGGCGCCTCCGTGGTCTAGCGGTAGTGTGTTGGACTACAGATCACTACCACCTGTGTTCGAATCACGGCGTAGGCATATCTGAAAGTTGTTTCATCTTTGATTTCGCTTCGTTACGTTTGGAGTTCGCTCGCCCCATTTAGCCTACCATGTGCCCCAAAGTGGCCGTAAAACATCAATCATCATCTATTGAAGCTATATGATACGTCATAAGAGAGTTAACACAATTCCACCTTTTTGGATTTCTGCTGGCGGTAAGAAGAACTGCCCAATTTTCGCTTGTTTACAGTCTCCAGCTTGTAAACATTCTTGGATGTAACGTGGATGGAATACAGAGATAGAATCAAGTAGGTAGTCTCTACTGCTGTATATACTGTAATAATAGGGAAAACAATGGTCATAATTAATATAATCATTATGACAAATACTGCAATTGTATGAGTATATGATGCTCTGTGTGTGTGTGTGTGTGTAGATTTAGTAAATTTTAGAAATAATATGGTGACCAAAGAAAATACTATGTTTACTAAATATGTCACAACCAGGTTATTTACCTTTGTGTATCAGGAGCAGCTGGATCTTCACTGAATATGTACATCGCATCATCCAAGTTGGATACAATACCATCTTGATTAGCTGATAAAGGTAATGAGATCACATCATGAGACATGTCAAGAACAAAATTAAAACAGCATCAAATCTAATCATCATAAAAGGAACATGTTTTCTTCCGACATTTCTTTACATCTTATATTGCTGAACATTATTGATACAGCAAAAGGAAGTGAACTGGATGGTCTAAACTGGGTGTTTCTTGCATGACCATAACTAACGGAATATCGCTGTACGCGTGTTTGTTGGTAACAGTGTCCTATGTTGGCTAACAGCGATGGCAATATCACAGTGCTAAGGAAAAACTTTTGAAACTGTCTGACATTATGTCCTATGTAAATGTTGTTAAGACAGGACAAAATGCAGAAATGCAGGACAAGTGCGGTGTATGTTCAGTACAGGTGGGTATGTGTTAAAATATGGAAAAATTTGGATCAATGATTGTTGAATAGTCCTCGTACATTTAGACCGACATTATAGTGACAATCATCAAGTCCGATGTGTCCGACGTTTTTCCGTAAGACTAATGTCATCAGCCACCACAACGAGTTCAGGTGAGTTGCTAAGCGACTCCCCAGAAAACATCCAATAAATACAGCTGTGAATCGGATTCAAACCCATAACCCAGACAGCTACCACAATAATGGAAGAAAAAGCACCAGATGATGATGATGATTGCTGTTTTATGGCCACTTTTGTGCACATAGCAGGCTAAATCAATGGGCCGAGCGACCTCCAAAGGTAATGAAGCGAAGTCAAAGATGAAACACCCTTCAGATATGCCCACGCGGAGACTCAAACTCAGATGGTAGTGATCTGTAATCCAATGCACTGCCAATTAGACCATGGAGGTGCCCCATAAAAGCACTAAAACAGAAAATGCTGTACACCATTAAAATACAAAATTGTAACTAATAATAGATATCTCCAAGATGTGTGATGCTGAAGTAACTTATATGACACAGACTAGATGAGTTTGTGAGAGTTAAGGTGATGTACAAATACCTGTACAAATACTTCATATACTAATATGAACAGGTTATACTTAAATGGATATGAATAAAAATACACCAGAAATGAGAATGTTTCAAATACGAACATGAACACTTCATTACTTATATACACATTAATGAATACAATCATGAATACAGGCTGTTCATTTAGTTTTAGAGCAGGAGGAGACTGAACTAGAGTAGTAGGAGAACATATTTTGCAAGGCTTCAGGCCGAGCATAAACCAAGGAGGTGTAATTTCGCTGGACCCAGAGTAGCCGGCACTGCAGTGGAAGTAGCCGTGGGAAATTCGCCGGGTGCCGGCTTATAATGACATGCCCGTGAATACCTCGTTACAAATGCTCAGTTGTCATGAATCATAAATCCAATGGCACATTTTTAAATGCCACTAATAATTTATCTAAATTATCATTTCCCTTTATGACACTTATCAGGGCACCTCCATGGCCTGACTGGTAGCATGGTTGGCCACAGACCTGTAGCACATGGGCTCTAACCCCGGCAGGGCTATGTGAGAAGGGTGTTTCATCTTTCACTTCGCCTCATTGCCGTTGGAGGTTATTCTGACCATTTAGCCTACCCTGTGCACAAAACTGGCCACAAAACAGGAACATTTACATTTTTTATGTCACCTACCAGGATTGCACAGAACAAAATACGCATGAAAATAATCCACAACAAACACTTTTCAAGTGCATTCAAATACGAACAGTTCCTTTTAAATTATAGGAATATAAATAAACTGCAAAAAGTTGTTTTTATATCACAGGAATTTGTGTTGGACATATTGAAAATGTTTATTGACATAACAGACCATATTCTTGTGCATTGAGATATAGTGAAGAAATAACAACAAGTCACCCATGAGCGAGTACTTTGTTCAGTGCCCTGGTGAGCTGAGATTGACGAACCAAAAGCCCTTTTTTAGATGACGAAACAATATTTAAGTCAAAAGCATAGGGTGCTATTGACTGTGCTGGGGAAATATTCACTCCTTCAGGTGACCAGGTCAGATGTTTTGACACTACGCTGTTAAAATATACTCACCCCAGGCATCTATATAATGTTGCTGTACGCTGTCAGAAAACCATGCTGTTAGACCATCAAACATCCCAGCAGCTTGAATGCTAGACGTTGACTCGGACATCGCCTACAAACAGGCAAAAAATTAAAACTGCCAAAATCACATATCATAATATCGTTCGGATATAGGATCAAAACAACAGTTCCAAATGAAAAATTCCTGCTTGTCTATTAACTGCTTTATGAAACATTATGACTAATTAATGTTTAAATTTTACCATCATGATGACATGACGATGATGATGAAAATAATTTGGATTCAATTTACATATACTTTCGATGATTTTAATTCAAAACATCATCTTAATAAACATCGTATTGTATAGTATTTGTTTCCAATTTTATGGACCTAAATTCAAAATCTTTCAATTTTAAACTGTTCTTTTCTTAATTTAAAAATTAGTATTGTCTGGTGTAGTAAATTAAATAGTCTGCTTTGTAAAACTATCATTTATTGCAAATAAAATAACAAGATCTCGTCTTGGAAATGAATCAACTGACCCACTAGGATATCACCAAGCAACAACATGCTAGAATCATGGTTCCCACAGCCAAGGAAATATTATTTCTAGGACATTTCCCAGAATTTTCCAGGACAAAATTACCATTTTCCAGTACAAGATATATGTGAAAAAGAATATCATATTTATTCAATGTATGACTGATTCTTGACATTTCTATAGTACAGCCACCATCCTCACCTCTTTTAGCTGTTTGATCTACCCATTTTTATTCAAATTTTAACTGACATGGGATATACAGACTATGTACCTCTAGTCTTTTTCTTCTACAATCAAAGTTTTCTTCTATAGGCTTAATATTTATTCAAGGACATTTCCAGGATCTGGAAAATTTATTTGTTATTTTCCAGGATGTGTGGGAAACCTGTAGAATAGGGTACACTGGAACTAATCCACAGTGTAGGCTACACTGTGGAAATCAATGAAACATAATACAAATTAAAATAACTTTTTTGCAGTGATTTAAATCAAACTCTGAGTGTAGCAATGCAAAGCAACTAGGTTATTCAACACTGATTTCCTGTCTGATAGTTCCAAATCACAGTTTCTCAAAAGAAATTTAAATATTAAGACACAGCCAAGAAATAACTACCTGATTGATTTAAAATACGGAAATTTAAGACACTGGGGAAGAAAAAAGATTTCTTCTAGAACTTTTATAAACACCTAAATATCTAGCCACCTTGAACTTCACAAGTCCTGTAATCAATCCCCCACAGTGAAGTTTAATTATCTTGATATTAAATATGTCTGAATGATAATTAAAAGTACACATAAACATAAAAAATCTAAATCTAGAAATTCAATAACTGTGAAGTACTGAAATATTTATTCTGAATGAGCACTAGTCCATCTTTACGGTAAGTTTATAGCATTCTGTTTACTGTGAAGTATTTAAATATGCATGTATTTCTTAATCATTTTATTAATTGTATCATCTTTTATCCAAATAATTTGCTCGCTGATCAGTTGAAATTGTTCAAGGACAAAACATCGGGTGGTTAAAAAGATTATTCGGAGAATTATTAATTATTGTAAACACCACATTATTCGTGTGACATGAGCTTCATGAGCTCTGTAAGATGCTAAAATTGCAAACTGTATTTACCTTGCTTTTAAATAATGATGCCTTTTTCTACTGAAGAATAATAATGAAATGTTTATAGAGTTCCACATTCTAATTCAAAAATAGATAATACATTCTCTTGGGCTCTTACGATGGACTTTCAGTATACTTAATAAATCATAATAATCATTCTCTTCTTTTACCCA
Source organism: Paralvinella palmiformis (assembly GCA_025642065.1). Classification (NCBI taxonomy): domain Eukaryota; kingdom Metazoa; phylum Annelida; class Polychaeta; order Terebellida; family Alvinellidae; genus Paralvinella; species Paralvinella palmiformis. The sequence goes on from JAODUP010000401.1 coordinate 182,119, forward strand.
AAGTCGATGGAATATATTAATGTGATATTGGTCCTGTATATGTTATATCTTGGAAGAAACTCCAAATAAAAAATTAAACTTCCTATACTCCACAGCTTGAGAATGGCTAGCTACAACCTAGCTGCATAGCAGTGCCATCTAGTGAACCCTTTAAAAATATACCCTATTCAGGCCATTACATTAATGGTTGCCCACTTGCGTAGGGCAAGTCAAAATTTGTGAGGGGTTATTTTCACTTGCTCGGATGGGCAAATGGCAGATTTCCTATCATTTAGCAATAAAATTAATCTCATCCTGCAGCCCACAGTGACTGCCAGGCATCAAAGACACGATCTTTATTTGCTTCTGCATCACTGTAGGCCCACCTGTGACTTACTGGTTGTTAATCTGGTCTATCAGTACACTTAGGAACATGAGCACTGGTACCTAATTACTATACTAGTGTTATGGAGTGAGATTAGGTAACATTGTGGCACTGTGCCAAAAAAGGTTAATGTAATGACCTGTCATTGAGCTAATTAGCTAGGCTTCTAACAGTAACAGTGTGATCAAGAATTTCATTGTTGTATAAAATTAATGTTACACAATTAAGCTGAGATGACCAAAATCACTGGCAATGTAGAGTTGAAGTCACCAAGATTGGATGAAGCAAAAGAATGAATGCATTGTGAAGACCACAACTGAAATATGTTTTATATTTTTGTGAGCCATTCTATGGCCTTGTGTGTTTTTACATACAATGTATTTTATCATCATGTGTTGTTTTTAAACTGTGCAAGTAGTTTATAATTTACAGGTATATGCTTTAGCTAATGAATCAAATAAAAAAGACTGTAGGTCTATCTTAAGTCCATAAGATGATGATCAAACTATATAAAATATCACAGTCAGGACAGTAGCTATCACTTATCACTGTATTTATCAATTGTGACTGAATAATTTTGCTTTTAGAACTCAGTTCAAGCAGATATGTATATAACCATGGTCTGGGCCAATTTTTCTAGTATAAGCTAATTCTGTAATTTCAGCCCATCCCAATAATCAGCCTATCTGTATTTGGGGCAAGTCTCGCATGATTTCAGATTGTTTATAAACATAGACATATGCCATGAAGAATGGATGCAAGAAAAATTAATCAGTAAAACAAAATTGCAACCCAGTTCCAATGTCATGTTGATGCTAAAGCGAACTGCACAAAAATGTGTGGATGAAGTTTGCATTGCATTGTGACTATGAGCTTGCCAACCTCCAGTACTAAGTGCACCACTGAGCTCGATTCTTTTAGGAGAGCTTGGCACTATAATTATTATTATTAAATTGAAACAAGTGCCTCGTTATACTGATGCAGTAACTATGTTTTATTGCATAGGCCAAAAATAGGGATGAGGCTTGTGTGTTACGTCATGTGATCTTGTGTTGTTATGCCTCGGTTTTCAATGATCGGTTCATATTTTTTTTTATTTATCATTTTATAAGTTTATTTTCTTTTCCAACGGATATGATACAACAATATTGAATATAATGCCACAAAATCAAAACTGAACATTACATTGCCACAACCTTCATAGGTCGAAATTAGGGTTGAAAAGGGAACCCTTTCTTAATTAGATCTAGATATCTGTAGTGTTCTATTTGTGTATTACAAACAAGAAAGTTTCCACTAAAATAGACTAAAGTATTAATCTAACCTAGGGCTAGGCTAAGTCTACACCAGTAATGACTAGAGTCTAGATCTACACTGTAATATCTAGAAATATATTCTTTCATTCCTATTAACAACGTAAAAATCATTGCAAATAAAGAAAAATACGAAATACTTTTTGTCTTATAATCTAGATATATTCTAGATCTAGTGTATGTCTAGATCTAGATGTAGACTACTGATTAGAGTCTAGGACTAGGACTAGCCTAGGCTAGGGTCTATATTTTCCTACTAGAAAAATATAGACCTAGGCCTAGCTCTAGTCTAGAGTCGAGTCATGGGTGAAAAGCATCTAGCATGGGAAATGTTCAAATAATCTTTAATCGTGCGTATCATGAAATCAATCAATTTCAATAATCAAGAAAAATATCTTCATAATCTTATATTAAACGATGTTTCAGACGATGCCTCACCGTCGATATTATGGTTTTCAAACAAAATGGACTTAAATTGAAATCGACCTGGGGCGAGATCGCCATCCTCCAAAACAATACGGCCTCAAACTAAAACGGCCAACATCAAGCCGGTTACTGTAACTCGATCAAATGTAATAGTTCCTTGCAATATCAGCATGCGCCACGAACTATAGACCAAAGCATGTTGATCAGATAAAGTGTCATTGATATAATATTGCATTTTCGAAAATAAAATAATTCAATTTATTACAACAATAATTGTTAGTCAGCATTATAAAAACGTGACCATGTTAATTGTATCCGTGTTGGTTTGTAGCAGTTTTGAAGGGCCGGAAATTACTGAACGCTTTCGCCACATAAACGTGTTGTCACTAACACATTCATTTCTTGTTTGTATGCTTACAAAAATAATCAAGTTCGATCAAATAAAAAATAAAAACATTCTTGGTTCCAGGTATAATTTTCAATATTAATCACACACACACACTCAGTAGGAAGAAGAAGAAGAGGTCATGGGGCTAGAGAGGCAAATAGTTATACCATTGCTATAACGCCATTACTATTTATTACAATTGCACGCAGTCTTTTGTGTTATTTGATGTAAGGACATATTGTTTTCGATTTTTTTGTATATCTGTATATATATTATAATGTATGGAGTTGAGAAACGTCGATCCGATGTACAAGGGCTGCCTCCAGGATGGAAGCGAGAAGAAAGTATAAGAAAATCGGGTTTGTCTGCCGGCAAAACGGATGTTTATTATCTAAGGTTGGTAGATCTACTATCTAGTCTAGATAAGATCACGACATAAGTCATAACTGCATAAGATAATACTTATTAATAGACATACTGTCACCTAGTCACCTACTGACTAAAATTAAACCCTCTATTATCTCTGTGACATAAGAGCTACATTTACGTGCATCGATGAGGTAACTATACCCAGGCTATTCACCACTGGTCAGGCCACACCTTGACTATGGGAACGTTATGTGGTCACCACTTTTCAAGATGGATAGTGTAGAGGTGAAGAGTGACAAAGCTTATACAGAATCTCCGGCATTTACCATACAAGGACTGCCTGAGGACCTTGAAGCTCTCATCTCTGAACTACAGATGCAGAAGAGGTGACATTATACAGATATATAAGATCATACTGGGGATTGATCGTGTTGACCCAGAGCTATTTTTCAACAGATCAGGATCTTAACAGACAAGTCACAAGAGCCTGAAGAGGCCATAGTCAAAAGCTGACAAAGCAGCACTCCAGACTTGAGCCGAGAAGCAAATTATTTAGCCAAATGGTTGTTAATGACTGGAACTCAGTACCAGAAGAAGCAGTCATCAGCAACACCCGGAATAGGTTTAAATCAAGTCTTGACCAATTTTGGCATACAGAGCAATACATGATACCTTGATTTAAATAAGGTCGGAAGTTTAACAGGCTTTGCCTCTTTTCCATATATCTGATATGATATAACAATTAAGTAATTAAATCCATATAATACAGTTATGACTAGAATAAGACAACAGGCATGTTTTATATTCAGTATCAAGGTATCAAAGCGGAATTCCAATATTACACTAGACCCTATTTACTGAATGGAGAACCTTCCTGAACGCATGATATGTCATATGATATCATATTGGAGCAAACTGTTTAATATGACATGACAGTATAGTTGGACTTCACTTGGAAGCAGTGTTATAGATTTGAAAGTGCCGATTTCGAAAGTCAAATGACAACCAATTTAAAAAAAATTAGTGCAATTTACATGTGTCATCATCACCCACCATCAGTCACCTCCTTGCCTATTACAAGAGTCAGTGAATGGAAAAATGTATTTTCCCCATTCCGGCCTTGAGTGATTTCAACAGAGTAGTCTGCACCAACAATGGTGTTGAAGGGTGGCACAACCTATTTAACAACATGGCTACCAACCAGTCATCAATAAATATCTATAAATTGATTCATCTGCTGCACACCGAATCTCAAAATGTGAACCTACAACTGTCACTTCTACGTAATGGTGCGGTGCTCCACTACTAGCGCAAGAAATATCGTAGAGTGGATGCCACCATTTCTGAGTCTTGGAAACAGTTGAATGATGACAACATCTCAACAAAAGAAGTTCTTACTCTTAGGAGGTGTGCTAATGTTAGTGGCCCTGTTTAAATATTAGATCAGGATGATTGAATCATAATATTTATATACTGATATTCTTTAATGTAATGACTAAATCAACATATTTAATCTTGTAAATATATATATATATATATATATATGCATGCTTTTATTCTTTAATCATTAATGTGATGAATAAATCCAAATTTTTAGAATAAAATTTTAAAAAATTGATGCAACTTTCCTTTTCAACATTCTATAGATCAATTGTATGTTTCATTTTCGTCATGCCATTGAGAATATCTCCTCTACATAGAAATGCATAACCACATTGTGACTGTCAGACAACCTTTTAGTTTTGCAATTAACAAAAAACGTCGGCCACATCCGTCAGCCAGTGGAACGACATAGAATCATCCCCTGAGCTGTGGAATGTTCATGTGATAACTATGCACAGTGGATCTAGAACTAACAACGTTTGCCAATCCTGAAACAGTGGCTTCCAATCTCTAGTTGGACATTCTCATCCAACTGTATGAAGAGTTATTTTTAGAGCAAAAAACAATTTTTTACATTATATTGTAAAAAACTGTTAATAACCATAAAATACAGTAAAAAAAATTATAAAAAACCTCATTCATTATAACTATAAGCCAATTCTAATAGTCTTAATGGATGTCGTTCAACACATTTATGCAATAGTCCCTTTCACATACATTAGAATGCCTCCATTGTCTAACTGGTAGCCCATTGGATCATAGATCACCCCATCTGAATTCAAACCTTGGCATAGGCCATATCTGAAGAGTGGTTCATCCTTGACTTCCCTTCATTACCATTCAGCCTACCATGTACACAAAAATGGCTAAAAAAAATCAACCAGTCAATCCTTCACATACAGTAACTTTTATTAACACGCTACTCAATATTTGACAAATGAATTTTTTCCTGAATACTAAGAATATAGCTAAATAATGACATTTATCATTCTTCCACACGCGAAGTGAATATTGTCTATCTGAACAGTTAACAGTCTAATTAAACACTGCATCTGGGAATCCTATAGCAGAATATCAGGTTAAAACAATAAAAGCTTTGCTGTTGCCATGACAGTTGCTCACTTTAGTGTGAACATTTCCAAAGTTAGAAAATATTCACTCAATTGATGCTGATGAAACTGAATCCATTGAACATTTTGTGTAGTGGACTTGCATTCTGGCAGCATTGTTAGCTTGCTGATGACCAAACTTTTTGCACTTTGCTTATTTCTTATTTTCAACGGTAACATGTAAAAACAAATTCCCATATGGTATTCTGTGGCCTTCCACCTTTATACATGACTAAAGACTTAATATCAAATATTAATCACAGTATTATTTCATACTTTTCTATAATATAAGCCAACATGCAAGTATGTATCAATGTGATCATGAGAAAGTATAACACAGCTTCATATTAAATTCTGGCTGCCTTTGTGTACTCAGACAAAATGAAGTCATATTTTAACACTATGATATGTCACCTGGGTAATAAAGTTACATCTTAACAACATCACAATACATGTATGTGTCAACATTGGATAGATGGTTATTCTGAGACTAGTAGATTATCTACAGTATATATATATAAGTAGTAATTACTCACATGCCAGATATGTTTAAGTAGTTAAACTAGATATTGGGTTATCATAATGTGGATTAGTCTGTTAACTCAATTGCTGTATTACATATTATATATATTACAGTCACACTGTAGTAGATGTTGTTATATTGTTATAATTTTACTATTTTATAGCTGCATTTTGTTTAAATTAAGTTTTTTACAAGTCAATGTAAAAAACTGTAAAAAAACCCCTGTTTTTTACATGACATTAATGACTGTTAATTGATGGTGTTAATAACGTCTGTGTAAAAAACCTGTCAACCCTGCACCTGGGATACATAGTTGAGAGGCGATTATCTAGGAAAACATCCCCTAAACGCAAGCACAAGTTGGACTCGAACACATAACCTGGAGCCATGCAATGCTCTACCCATTGCCACATTGGAATGTTCTACGGTTATGATTGAAGAAAAAGATATCATGTAAAGCGTACGAAAATAATGTGAACTACAAAAATGGCTGAGAAACAGATTTGGAATAGCAAGATAATCATGTGTGCCTGTTTATCAATTTATAAACCAGATATGTTTGTGTGTCTTCTTGGGACAAATGGAGGCATTCATTTATTTTAAATATAATACATATGAATTGAGAACATCTGCTTTATTTTCAGCCCCAGTGGTGACAAGATCAGGAGCAAGCCACAGCTGGTGAGATCGCTTGGCGAAAATTTTGATCTGAGTTGCTTTGACTTTCGCACTGGCAAAATCCTGCAGAGTGCCATTCGCAAAAGTAAGCGTCACACAGCTGGTTCCTATGACTACGCAAGAGGTTTGTTTTATCTAGTCGCTTTCCACCATTGCTGTCACACAGGTGGTGGAAACTAATGGCATATGTGTGTTTATATATATATATATGTGTGTGTGATATATGTGTGTAGTCTATTGGTTCTACTGTAGCATGCAGAGGTGGATATACATATAATGTCAGGTTGCTTGCTAATGATCACTAATTATCAATTTTGTTAAGTTATTCATGTAGACTAAAAAAGAGAATATTTAATTGGAGTTTAATTGTATATTAGATCAAACACAGGTTTATTTGGATGGTTTCATTTGACAATTGATAATCCAATCGTGGCTGTCAAGCACACAGACTGTGCCCATAAAATAATTTTGAATGACCCCCACCTGAAACATTTAAAGCAGAGAGTGTCTACTTTTTGTTATCAGGTTTGTAGCATTACAATGACACTGAATCTAAGAAAGGAAGAGATATCAATTTAATGACATATATAGTTGTTATGGTATAGTTCATCCGGTTAGCATTTGTCTTTATTTGTGTGCAATCATAAAACCATGTGTGCAATCATAAACCATCATCTTTTAAAAGTAATAAAACTCATCTGTTTTAGAGAGTATTTTTATATCTGATTATATAATAAGATGTGTGTAACACTGTTTTATTGTTGTTATTTCTCAACTGTAACCTTGTAAATTATTTTTAGTGATACGCTACAAATAATCTCTTAATGTTATTGTAACATGTAAATATAATGCTTTGTTTGTAATAATCTCATTTAACAGTTTGTTATATAAACATTATATCAAAATGTGTTTGATTAATTTTTGCAAATTATGACAGACACACATTTGGTTATCTGGCTTCCTAACTTGACCACGTTAAATTAAGCTTTGTCATATATATTATATTTGATATGTTTCAATGCAATTTGGCAAAATTTCTTGTTTTCATTTCATTAAGCACACCCCCATTCTGGCTACTGGCTGCATTAGTACTTACTCACTGAATCCGACTATACTGCTGTTGGACATATACAACTTATTATTGTGGCACTCTATACAAAATGATAATATAATTACTAACGTTGTTTAACGCTAATCAGCAATATGGTTATTACTAGAATTATGACAATATTATCCATCCAGTTAGTATCACATTTATTATGATGTACACTTGCCAAAAATTTAAAATAAGTTTAAAATTGGAATAGATATTGTACTTTTACTGATACATGAAATCCATTAGGCTTCTGGAGAGTATTTGTGGATTTTAGAGTATTTGTAAAATATCGACATTCCCACATCTCTTTTAACCCACTCACACATTGGTTTCAGGCATCACTGATCACATAATTATCAAAACAAGATGACTAATAATCCCTGTTAAACTGTCCTTTACTTCGGAGAAGGCAATAGGTTAATGATCCTTTTCTTAGAGATTGTCAATCCTTGGCAAATAGGTCGACCAATCAGGAGCTGGCTAGCTTTTTAAGCTCTGTTTTGGTCATCGGGAGCAGAGATTTAGTGTCTTATTCTGTCAAAGTCCTGGTTGGATGCCATACTGATATAATATTGGATAAAAAACAAATACCTTTTTTCCGTCAGACCCCCCCAGCATGGTTGTCAGATTTGGTATTCTTGGTAGATGTTTCAAAACATATGAATGTGTTGAACATAACATTTTAGGGCAGAGACCAGTTAATCAAAAAACTGTTTGAACACGTCTGTGCATGTGAGGTGAAACTTCGTCTGTGGGTGGGACAACTCAAACAATGTAATTATGCACATTTTCCAACATTGTCTGCAAATCAATCTAATGAGGCCACTATGTATATGGGGGGGGGGGGCAGCTACATGAACAATTCAAAACTCAATTTGCAGATCTGTGCACCAATAACCAGGCTTTTGCATTATTTGCAATTCCATTCGCAGTAACCATGGATAGTGTCACCATTCGTCTGCAGATGGAACTGATTGATTTGCAATGTAACACTGACTTAAAAACTAAGTTTACTGAAGTTGCAATAGTTAAGTTTTACCAACAATATGTCCCGGCCGACTAATTCCCAGGACTAATCCATCATGCTCAAATAATAATTGCACTATTTGGAAGCACATACCTATGTGAACAACTGTTCACCAAAGTGATTTTTGCAAAGAGCAAGATGCATAGTAAACTCACTGATGCACATTTTGGAAGGTACTCCAAGGCTTGGGAGCACACATCTACAGCCTGATATTCAGGGGTTGGTGAAGCAAATCTAGCACCAGATCGCGCATTGAATTGAAAATAAAATAAAACTTTACATATATTATAATTAATTTGTTCACGTTTTTTTATTCGTATTGTGTTAATGGTATATAATCATTAACATTCATGAAGTTACTATATGCAAGAAATATAGGTCATGGTAGACACCCAATGTATTATGTAGCTTCTTGTGTCTGAAAATACATGTTGCCCACTGGCTTAATCCAAATTGCACTCTACTACCCACACAGATCGAAACAAGATTTATATATTGTTGGCATTTGGTCTCAGATGCTCCAAAACCCCATCATTTAGAAATACCCACAACCATCCCAACCCTGTGCCTCTTCTGTCCTGCTGACCAAGTTCAGTTTTATGATTTGGCCCTCCTCTCAAAAAGGCTGCCGACCCCTGCATTAGGCCATTGTTTTTTGAATACTTGTTTTACAAACCTGATTTGTAGAAATAACTGAAATAATTTCAAAGTGAAACTGACCTGTCATCATCTTGGATTAGGCTGACAGTGATATGTCTATTGTTAACTTTTCGCTGACAATTCATGATCAAATTTAAAACCAGAGAATTCCAGAATATGTGTTGTGGGACATTTGTAAATGGTTTGGTACTGAAACTGGCAATCTTTCAGAAACTGGAACTTTGTGTAATTATTTTCGACCGAAATGTTTCCGTAAACAAGTATTAAAAAAAAATGGCCTCATATAGCGAATTAACCATTTGTATTGGCTGTATTTTATTATAAAAATGTCGATGAAAATTAATCCCTTGACCTTTAGTTTTAGGATAACATAAATTTGATCAAATGTGTGGCAAGGATTTATTTGGACATCTGCTAAATATGTCATATATTATACGTGAAATTATATGATAATTGTAACTGGTTATTCAGCTTGTAAACTTTGTGTCTGAAATTAATGGTGTGTAATATTCTTGCTTTAAAATTAGGAATCCGACATGATGCCAATCTTGTGTTGCCAATAAGACAGACAGCATCCATTTTTAAACAGCCAGTAACAGTAGTACGTAACAGACCAGAGAGCAGGACAAAATCAGACTTAAAACACGGTCCACAGGAACAGCCGAAGCAGGTATATAGTTATAGAGGTTTTGTATGACTTCGAATTCTTTAGAAACATTTACCTAATTGAGGTATTTAGTATTTTATGGGTTTATCTTCAGTGTACGGTAAGCACATATGACGTTTTTGAATTATTGGCCCAGATTAGTTGTTATTTCATTTAATTATTTTGTCGTTATTATGACCAGTGAAGCTTCAGAACCTTTGTGTCCTGAAGGCTCTCAGTAAGAGAACGTTATTTTAGAAATCAGTCACTAAAAAACTACAAATATATCAAATTGTGCACCTGACAGTTTAACATACCCATGCATGAAAGCTTCAGTACTTTCTTTTAAACAAAAATTGGGTTCCAGTAAGTCTGTCTATTGTCTGATCCAGGGAGTGAACCTATTTCTCTCTTCATCACCAAAAATGTTGATACTCTAAGGTAGTAGAGTAGAGGTTAACAGGAACTCAGTGTCTAATCTGACTTGTCCTCTAAGTGTTTTTCTGGCAGTAAATATATGCCGTAGATTAACTGATAAATAACAACATTTGTTAATTTTTGCCAATTTATTTCAGCTTTTTTGGGAGAAACGACTCCATGGACTACAAGCTTGTGATATTACAGAGGAGAAGTTTAAAAGTCTGGATCTGCCTAACAACATACAAGGTTAGCCTCATCCCTGGATTATCACTTTCCAAATATCCATTATTGTCAACATTGTTTAGGTCATGTTCAGTGCAGATGTTCACAGAGCTAATTGTTGTTAGTTCCGTTTTGAGAGTCAGTTTTATTCAATTGGATAATGTATAGAATCTTGTGCATCATGGCTGAAACATTTAATTTAGAAATGTATTGAATTTAATGATGGTATTAATTCGTGATGATAATTATTGTGATGAAGATGTTGCTAATGATCACATAGATTAAATGATGTGTAAGTTTTGGTACAGTGTCTTATCCAAATAAGATGGGTACCTAACAATGTTTAATATATATTTGAAAGTTATGTAAACATTTCTGCTGAGAAGGTGCCTCCATGGTCTAGTGGTAGCGTGTTGGACCACAGCTCACTACCACCCATGTTCGAATCTCAGCATTGGCATATCCGAAGGTTGTTTCATCCTTGACTTCACTTCATTACCTTTGTATATCGCTCGGTCCATTTAGCCTACCATGTGCACAAAAGGCCATAAAACATGAATCATCAATTCTACTGAGAAAGAAATGCATAAATTGAGTTTGTACAAGATACAAAATGGAGTCAATATAAAATATTGTTTATAGCAACAATAAACTGAGACAATTATTATTATTACCTTATTTTAGAGGGAAATTCTAAACCCTGAATTGACTGGGAATACTATAAAAATTGGGATAAGAATAAATTAATGATACTTGTTGATAACTCACATAGGTGAGGTATGTATGTTTTATATATATATATATATATATAATGTCAGACAAGTACATAAGCTGGAACCAACCATACTGCATTGACCTCCTACCTTATTGAATGATAGTTGTTTTACACCCAAGCAAATTCAGTAATAGCATTGTTAAATCATGGCAGTCTGTATATAAAAAGTAGTTATCAAACTGAAAAGGGCTTGGTTCATGTGAAGAATTATATTATTTCTGGCTCTTCAGGACCTAGCTGCAGTATTTGATACAGTTGACTATAATGCTTTTTCTCTCATATAGATCATATATTTGGTTTGTTAGGTAATAATGATGTCTGTTTGTGGTATCTTGTATGCGTGCTCTCTCGGGATAAGTGCACAGGAATAAGTTTAAATATTCATTTGTAATATATATATATATATATATAACTGGATCCAGACAATGAATAAGAACCTTGTAATATTTTGTATGAATATCAGTATGCCGAGCTGCATACTACTATCCTACAAATACCCACTATCTAAAAGCATTCTTATCGCAAGAAGTACTTGTTACCATTGGCCAGGCATTATTCTATCTCATATAGACTGTTGTAACTTCTTGTTATAATATTAATTATATTCAGCAAATTTAGGAAGCTCATGCAGTGATATATTCCTAAAAATATGATTATCTCCTTAAAATTCTTCAAAAACTACATTGGCTGCCAGCCAGAGTGAAAACTGGATGAACCATCCAGTCAAATAATATCATAACTTAGTTATATTGTGATTGGTCATTTCGTAAAAGGTTGCTGATGCGCATAATCTCTTGAAAAGTTTAAACCTGTTCTAAACAGTAACTTTTTGGGGTTTGCTTTCTTCATGTTGTATTATGTAGTATTGGATTGATGTCTAGTGCGTGCACGTGTGAGCCTCAGACTGGACATCGTATATTCTGTAAAAGGAACTCGGTTTAAACTGTTTAAGATATTTAGTAGCAAGCGTGATGAAAAACGTAATGCGTTGTTAACATCCCCAACCCCCAGAAACATAACTTTAGTACTGTTTATTATTTTGAGGCGACAATGATCTATTATCACAGATATGACTGAATATCATAGAAGACAATGATATGTGAATATTTATATTTACACAATGGGATGTTTTGGTTCTATAGGAATTTAGATCACTCTTTGTGCATGTGTGTATTGATAATGACCTTTCTTTTTTTTCTATTGGGTGTAGAACAGTTTGTGTATTTCTGTTATTGTGATGTTTATGTTTCTCTACATTAGGCGTAGGACCGGAGCTGAGTACGGAGAACATGTTACAAAGTATAGCAGCCGCTCTTCATCTAAACAGTCAACCAATAACGGGTCAGCACGCGTCAAAGGTGTCATTACAGAAAAATCCAAGTGTCAGCATCAATACTGAACAACCTCTTATACAGGTGTGTGTGTGTGTGTGTCACTGATGAAACTTTCTCGGAGGAGGTAGTCATGTCATTGATTGAAAAAAATTCTGGATTTTTGAAAATTCTTATTTTCACCACTGGTCTGTGTGGGTGTGTGTATGTGTGCACATTATAAAAGCATTAAATTGACTAACACAAGTACATGTTTGAGTTTGAAGGTTATCTTCATTAAATAAGCTAGCTGTTAAAGATGCATCCCACTTATCAGCATATTATGTATAGAAGCACACACATTTAAGGCATACACTTGGCCAACTAAACAGAATTGTAAACTCAGCTATGACTTTCTGAAATAACATTTAAGTTTTTTGTTCTCTTCAGGCCATTATTTCTTGAATACTTATTTTACAGGAAATTTTCCTTCCAAAAATTAGGTTCGGTCGGTTGGGACAAAAATTAAATAAATTACTTGAAAAACATTATGTGAAATTCTAGTTTCTAAAAGATATGCAAGATTTGGTACCCAACCATTTACAAATGCCACAGGACACATATTCAGGATTACTCTGGTTTCTTGTTTTATTTTTACATTGATATTCAAATTCAGTTTGACAATGATAGTCACCAGCGTGTCTTCCTCGACGATCGTCTGGCCCACGACAATGTTTTCTATAACTTATTCTTCCCTTAGTTGGGATTTCACAATCTCCCCAATAGTTTTGGTGTTTTTAGACTTTATAATTTCTTTTGATTGTGAATCATCAGTGAATATTATTTCAGTCATTCCTGCAGTAAATCAGTCTTCAAGCCTAGAAATCTTCTAAATTTAAATTAACTATAACTTCCCACTCATCGAAAAACATGTAAATAGTACGAACTTTGCAGAGATCTACTTAAAATCACAATTGAAAATATTGCCGTGATAAGGCTAGTGCCAATAAAAGAATGTGTACAGTAGCCTCATCATGGCAATTTTAAGTAGATCACCGCAAAGTTCGAATTATTTATGTGTTTGTTGGTGAGGGGTGACTTATAATTAGTTTAAATTTACGAGATTTCTAGGCTTGAAGATGGATTTACTGTAGAAATAACTGAATTAATTTCGAAATGGAACTGACCTGTCACCATCTTGGATTAGCCCATAGGGTAACCTAATCCACCTCCGGTGTTCAGGCGTCGGGTTTCAGCTGTGATCGGTGGGTTTGTAAAATAAGTATTCAAAAAACAATGGCCTAATACCTTATGTTGAAAACTTGTAAAACCTGAATACACCACACACAAAAAGTATATAAATTATCGCAATAAAAAAACCTGTTCCCAGATAAATCTACTTCATCCCTGTCCAAAATGTGAGTTGAGTAGGTGTCTTACCTCGCATGATCCTAGGAAGTTAATCATAAAGTATTTGTAGTGAAGTTGTTGCTTATGATTAATGCATTTTGGTGACGTATTGAATTATTAATGTGTCATTTCTCTGCACTTTATTCGATTTAATTTAATTTGTTATCTACATTTTAATATCTAATTATTAATCTGTCTATGATAACAGGCTGTTGTTGTCACAGAAAACGACATCCAGAAACAAGAGGTGAAGGTTACTGAAGCAAGGAAAAAATTGGAACAGGCCATAAGTTCGCTGATAGATTAAAGAAATGGTATGTGTAGTTTATTGTCATTAAAATGTTCGGTTGCATATCTGAGGGCTGAATTCTGGTGTATTAGTGAATTGTCATTTTGATAGAATCCCTTATTTGTTTAGACTCTTGTATTAGGCGGGGAATTGCAGTACGCTGGGAAAAAAAACATGCCTGAATAATTAATTAATGCATTTAATATTAATTAATATGTAGGCAAAATAGTATAAAATAGTGACATTATTTAGAAAACATCTGCTGACTGTCCAGTCATAGAAACATCTGCTGACTGTACAATCATAGAAACATCTGCTGATTGTACAGTCATAGAAACAGCTGCTGATTGTACAGTCATAGAAACAGCTGCTGATTGTACAGTCATAGAAACAGCTGCTGATTGTACAGTCTCGCCAGAATCTTATGACCAATAATAGACAAGTTGGATACAGAAGTTTGGTATTCAGTTATGAATACGTGTAACTTATGTTTAGAAAAATTTAATTGTGGATATTGACGCACGGGAACTGTGAAGTATTCGAGTACAATTATTTATGTAAGCATGAAAACATTATTAAATGCCTTAAAAAGCCGTTTTCCCCATAAAATGAATTATTGTTGTTGTATGGGTCACCGAAAATGAGTAAATAATTATTAAACTATTAAATTATTTATTGACCTATAAAAGAAGAAAATGTTCAATAATTATAATTAATCACATTTGTTACTGTCTTACTACATACTGTTCTTTCGTAATTGAATTTCAGGTAGTAATATTAAGTAATTTTTTGTCGATCTATAAAATGTTGGTTAGTTGAGAAGTGTCTCCCGTATCACAACGTTACTAGTCATATACAGATGTCATCGTACAAACGGGCTGGTTATCTAATTCCATTTTCTCCAGGATGTAGAGCAAAGCGATTGATAACAACTTTCTATATAATCTCATGGCCCATGGATCTGAAATATTAGAATTTTAGTCCAAACTCAGGTTTAGAATCTCATCCCTAAATTTGTGTTTTGGTATTAATAGGTTTATTGTCATAATCATACACAAACAGTTTTGCTTGAAGTTCCTGGTTAAGTGGTATGCCCTTCTTAGTAAAATGACATGGGAATAGGGTTAAGTATATTTGCTCATTAATATACAATATACACTTGAAAATGTTAAGACCGTTCTTACAGAACACGCAGTTTGATCTAACTGATAGCGTGGTTGGCCACAGTTCTATAGAGTCTAGGTTCAAACCCTGGCTGGGCTATGTCAGAAGGCTGTTTCATCTTTCGCTTCGTTATCTTTGGAGGTCGCTCGGCCAATTTAGCCTAACTTGTGCACAAAAGGGGCCGCAAAACAGCAGCATTTCCATTTACATAGCAGACTGCGATTATCATAATGTAATCATAATGTAGTGGACTTTAATATCATAATAGCCATATCTAATAATCATATTTTTTTCACTCCAAACATTACATCATATATGGAGTTTGACCTGTATCACATCGATACCAGTATTGATCAACTACTATGTTAATCATTTATCATTTTTTGGCTGACTGATTTTCATTAACATCAGTATATAAATAGACTGAAAATATCTACTCAAAACCATACATACATTGTTTTTCTTTTCACTGTTAATTCGTTACTATTACTAATAATAATACTAATCTTTGTGCACTGATAATGGAATACTTATAAATGGATACCTTTAACGGTATTTCTCTTTGACTGTTATTAAATGGGGTAACATTTTCTAATGTACTGTTAATTGTTTGGTACCATTTTGTAGAAGGTCTGCTGAATGATAACACTTGAGATAGCCACTGCCTTTTAAATTGCTAATATACAATATGGCATTCTTAATCCTAGTACACCCACACATACACATGTTACATGGGCTAGAAATGTTTTTCATCCACCCCAAAAAAAATCTTTCTAGCCCAATAAATATTTTGTTAATAAACCAAAGAGAAAATTACTAGCTTATGTATTTTTCATAATAAACAATAAATACACATATTTGAAGATTTCATTTTATTAATTGTGGAAATCCAGGTTCATGTAAAACATAACAGTTTTCCGAAGAAAACCTGAAATATATCATGAAATATTTTTAACTGCGTTAAATATTAACACAAATATTCACTAATTTTTATCAGGTATATTCTATATAATTGTTAACCCGATTTCATATAGTTATTGTTGTACCTTGTTGATCAAGCCATAGAATTTTCATACATTTCATACATCTTTGGTCAAGAGCTCCAAAACAACTGCAGATCATTCCCATACGAAAATTAACGCAAGATTACGTGATGTTTTGCTTCAAAACAACCTTGACATTCTTGCATTTGATGACTACGTAGTAAAATTTGAACCAAGCCTAAAGCTGACTTATCACAGTTATGTGAACAATACCACACCGTACCTAAATCTCGACTTGATAAACCCACACCTGTCAGACCAAAATCCAGTTAGGTTAAATTACCTGCATATTGGATGTCCTCTGATATTATTAATGCTAAAGTATGTTGCCGCCATTTAGAACGCACATGGAGAAAATCACACGCACGACTTAACAGGTCTTAACTAAACGGTGCCATTTCTGCAATAGACTCGTGACTAAAGCTAAATCCGAATTTTGTAGAGACATGTGATCTCCAACAACTCTGACAATACTTGTCAACTCTGAAACTGGATAAATAGGACTCTACAGAGAAAGGCTTCTGTTTCTCTGCCCTCTCATGATTCACTCAGCAATTCTTTATCCAGATATTTCAAGGATAAGATCACCAAAATTCGAGGATAAGATCACCAAACTTCGTACTTGTTTTCCGGGTCGTGCTTCCGGTTATGATATTGATTGTCTAGTTGTACACCACCCATTGCTCACCGTTTAAACCATTCTCACTTACTGAAGTTACTAAACTGATTTTAGCATCCCCTAATAAGTCCTGTGCACTTGTTCCTGTCGCTACATTTCTGCTAAAATCCTACATTTACACACTAATTGTTACAATTACTAAGATAATAAATGTATCATTAAGCTACAGACTGTTCCCTTCCCATTTCAAATATGCCCATGTAAACCCTCTTCTTTTTTAGAAACCATCTTTACCAGCCAATGACCTCAACAGCGATAGGCCTATTTCTAATCTATCTTTCATATCTCAAATATTACAAAAAAAATCTTATCCAGTCGTTTGAACTGTAATCAATTGTATAATGTTTTTCAATCTGCTTACGAACAATTTCACTCCGCAGAAACCACTTTACCAAAAGTACAGAACGACATATCACTAAACATGGACACAGGAAAGGTCACAGCTCTAACACTGTTAGATTTATCTGCAGCTTTTGACACCATTGATTATTCTGTTCTTCTAGATCGCCTCTCTGATTGGTATGACATATCTGACACAGCACTCACTTGGATCCGCTCATTCTTAATAAATAGGGTTTAATCAATAAAAATAAGAAACTGTTTGTCAAAGGCAATTCCTTTACTTTGCGGCGTTCCCCAAGGCTCTGTTGTTGGACCACTACTGTTTACTCTGTATACCACACTACAGTCTCTTATTCACAGCCACAAATTAGACCATCATTTATATGCAGATGACACCCAAGTACATATCTTCATCTACAGCAGACACTGCTCTTTCTCCTATACAGCTAGATGACTGTCTCAATGAAAAATAATAGACTTAGGCTCAATGCCAACAAAATAGATTTAACTATTATGGGTACATCCAGACAAGGCAGCAAACTTACTCGTTTCTTCCCTATACCCCCATCCTTATTCATTGCATCACACCATCACATGTTGTACATAATCTTGGTGTTACATTTGATAGCGATTTTAATTTCAGAAAACATATTTCTCTGACATGTCGCTGCTGCTTCTACCATATTCATGACCTTCGCCGTATTCGTTGGTATATTTTTTATAACATCCCATCTAAGGATATTCTAAAACTTAGCTATGGTTGCTACACGATCTTTTCGGTTTTCCCATTCTGTCCCACTTCTGAAATCTCTTCATTAACTCCCTGTTCAATCTCTCATCATTTTCAAACTCTGCACTATTGCCTATCAAACTCTTTCTTCTGGAGAACCTTCATATATATTTTCCATGCTTTCTCTAGCAACCAAGCCAAGAGTGTTCCGTTCATCTGGATTTCACTTGTTGTCTGTTCCCGGGGTTGAAAATCATGCTGGGACTCCTGCTTTTCAGTTGCTGTCCCTACTTTTGGTAATTTACTCCCTGAAAATACCAAATCATCAAATAGCATAGTTTCATTTCATAGCAATTGAAAACTCACCTTTTCTAACTCGCTTATCCTTCCTAAGTTTCCACTCCATCTGATCATTTGTTGAATTATAAAAGAGCAGTAGCCCAGTCAAGCTAATATTTTGGATTACTGACTAGACCCAAGACAGAAAACACTCAGCTACCAAACTTTCTGGCCCTCTGTGTGGGGGGGGGGGCTCGCGCGTCTGCGTAGGGGTAGGTTTAGTACAACAATTTGTGAACAATAAATGGGAAATATCCTGTCACAGACTTATATTTTTCTGATATATTGTGGGGCGAAATGCTCTTAAATACAATTTTTTTATAAAATAATTAAATTATATAACAGTATTTGTTAAACTTGAATGCAAGATGGATGCAGTAAATAAGGCATCAATGGTTTATTATATATATATATATATATATATACACACACACACACACACGCGCACAACTAGTATTACCAAATCATTAAAACAGGTGTTCTTATTCCTCAGCAATCAATGTTCATTCAGACCTCTGTCCCAGTGGATACTTCCAATATGCAAATTAGGGTCGAAGGGAGGTCTGTCACAGCTGATGTCACCTTAAAATATGACATAACGTGTGTGACATTTATATACGTAAAACAGCCACACCATGTCATCATAGATAACAAGATGTCATTGTTCTGGTTTGGTGAAAAAGTAGGCTCTGTTATTTAAAACACCGAGTGAAAACACACACACACCTATAATCATTTCCAGCAAAGGTTGTCTATGTTTATCAAGTCTTACTAATATGCAACTAAATTTGGCATCTGGGCACTTAGCGAATCATAAATACTGATTAACATTTGACATGACAAAACGACTGTTATTTGATTAGATTCCTGCGACTATAAGAACTTTATATATATATATATATATATATATGTCAAAATAAGTCACAAGATTTGTATATGATCCATTAATGATGTAATGCTGTAAGTGAAACTGATTACGCTAGTCGTCATTAGGTGAGAGAGAAAAAAATCACCACTGACATTAAAATTGAATTTTGCCATTATAGCTAGCGGGGTTGGCAGTGACTTCTCCACTGAAATATGGTTATCACAATCGACGTGTTTGTCTTCTGACACACGTCAATACGTGTCACTTAGGATGTCGGCGACAAGACTGTATTTAGACGGCCAACATTATGGTTTGATGACAGAATAATATCACTTCTGGTTATAAAGCGTCACTGATGTGTCGTCGGTGTCATAAACTATTTGCTCCGTTCCGCCAAATACACGGGGGGTGGGTTTGATCGGTGTGGTTCGGTTTGTATTCACTAGATGGAGCCACGGGTGGGTGGCCTAGCGGCCAGGTTTGATGTTGATCCGTGCGTAATGTCTGGCCACTTATTGATCTTCACGTGAGTAACCGACATTTTATCAGCCGGGCAGAGTGTAGTATCTCTCCACAAAAAGATTATATCAAAATGATGAGTTACGCAGTCAGATCCAGGCCTATTTGTAGGATTTTGGAGGTAATAAATACGTAGGGAAGATATACATTTGTTTCGCTTCGCCATTCCAAGCTTTTTAGGTTTGACTGTAATACGAAAGTTGTATAGGATTTAACGGTATGAGAAGCGGTAGGATTTTTTTGAAATACATAATTTAAGGATATTTGTTCAATAAAGTTCATGAGATGATTGATGTAGAGTGAGTGAGTCGGTGAATGAGTCAGTGAGTGAGTGCTCGCTTTGACATTGGTCTAATCTTGCACAGATGGCTGAGCTCTTCCACGTCCTAACTAGTAGCGCGGTTGGCCACACATCTATAGCAACTGGGTTCAAACCCCGGCTGAGCTATGTCAGAAGGCTGTTTCAGCTTTCACTTCGCCTCATTACCATTGAAGGTCGCTCGGCCCATTTAGCCTAACTTGTGCACAAAACGTGGCCGTAAAACAACAAAACAATTTGAACCGATGGCTGAGTGGTTACTCGTGAAGGAAATATCCAACAAACACAGGTCGCTTGATTCGGTTCCAGCCTTGATATAGAGATTTGAAACAATCTTAGCCACGGCATAAATTATGGTAATAAAAGTTACTCTCTCGGCTCATCTGATAAGATCTTCTCGTAGCTGGCATTAAGTTTGACCATTACACTTCTAGCTGTACTATACTACCACATTGTAGTATATTACTGTACGAAGGTGGACAAGGCAATATTCGATATCAGTTACTTCTGTACAGCTGAGATAAGTGATCTACCATAAGGGGTTATTTCAAAATATAAAGTGGTGTTTGTGCTCGTTTCGAAAAATAGTTTTATTGTCCCTTTCTTAAGATTCTTTAGAACCGAATGTGTTTTGGGTACAAGACAGAGACAGATGGGAGTGAAGGTTTATATATATTGGGGGAAGGGGGGGGAGGATGTTCAATTAACCGATTGCAACTGTAAGCAAACATCGGTGGAAGATGGATAGCTTGGTTGGTCACAACAGGTGATTTTTCAATCATAATTCTATACGATGCGTGTGACAACGACACTGATGTTTAGATGTATTGATAACTCGACGAATAAAATCCTTTTAATTTAGCGCCGTTTAGTTGACTATTTCTAAACATCCCAGCCTATAATGGCAGGTTCATGCTACACGGTTGTACCAAAGTTACTGTTGACTGCGATGATAGCGATTAGCCCCTGGTATCTAGCTTATAACCGTTCTTTAGGTACCAGCGTTACTACGGGCTGTGATCACATCCAGTCGAAGTCACACCGTGTTATGTCAGTCTGTAATGTGACGAGGAGGTAATGTATAATTCCGTGACGTGCTCTCAGGAACACTGTTCTATCATA
Source organism: Paralvinella palmiformis (assembly GCA_025642065.1). NCBI lineage: Eukaryota > Metazoa > Annelida > Polychaeta > Terebellida > Alvinellidae > Paralvinella > Paralvinella palmiformis. Next base: position 203,652 of record JAODUP010000401.1, read on the forward strand.
GTCTGTAACGTTGCGGGGGGAACTGATATTATGATAATTATTGTTATAGCTCGGGAATGCTGCACCGTGATAGCAGTCTGTAATATAGTGAGTTAACACTGTACTGCGACGGCTAACGATACAAGGAGGGTACACTGTAATACACCAATCCTTAACGCTGTAATATGACACCGTAATAAATAAAAATATAACATGACCAACTGTAATATAATGAGGGGACTTTGTACCATCCGTAACAGTATTAAAATATATTGAGGGAACACTACTGTCACCCTCTTTTTAAGGCGACATCATATTATTACGGAACACTACTATTACGGTCTTTTAAGGGAACATCATATTATTACGGGCTATAGAATGGCGAGGGAACACCATAATGTGTCGTCTCTTGAATACAAGTTCAAATCTGTTTTGAATACTAACCTTTTCACAAAGTCACTGATGAATAACGTTTACAGTTGAAATCTCTTATTACATTTTTACACAGATATTATTTTTGTTATTAATTTAGCACATTTAATGGTTCCCGCTAGTGAGGGTTTTTTATTAGCTATACGTTATTGGTTTCAGTAGCATTACTGTAATGTGACATCGTACTATGATGAACTGTAATGCATTGCCCTGTTACAGCTGAATATAGTGAGGGTTCACTGTATTATTACAATCTAATTTGCTGAGGCCACGGAATAATTGGGGAGCACTGTACTTTGACAGTCTCTGATCAAAATATGATGAGCGAACACCGTGTAGGTAATTGAGTATGTTTGAAACAATCAAAACACAGCTCTGTATCCGTGTGTGTGTGCGCGTTAAAAAAAGCCACGGCGTCTCGTACGATTGATATAAAAATGCTGGCCAAGTGTTGCCAGTGGCATGGCCCAATCTATCTGAGTAGCAAGTAATTCAATTACAATGGAAGATGCCACAAGGCCCTACGTTGTAGATACTAATAACGCCCATCGGCCAAACGTACACCCCACCACCACCACCACCACAGCAACCCCCTCCTCCTCCGAGCACTGATTGACAGGAAATTGGAGATAATCCAAACGCAGCTGGGCCGGACACCAGCCGCTAACAAAATACCCCGCCACAGGACACAGCAACTAACCGCCAAATGGCCGGCCGCCACAGCTTAAAACGGTGCCAAAAATATATTTCATAATAAAATGATTGAATATCGAATTCGGTAAAGAATGGCCGCTTTTTATCAGTTCTCCAGATGGCGTTCGGTAGGTCGGTCGGTCGGTCGGCCGGCCGCTCGCACAAGTGATGCCTGAATTCTGGCCCGGCTACGTCGCGGCGTCTGTGATTAAATTCTCGAGAAGGAAAACTTCATTCGGCTCGCCAGACGATTTGTCTTGTTCTGTTTCATTAAGGTCTCGTCCCACGGCGGATTAAACGCGGCCCGCTGTTAGGTGGCTCCCCCTACAGGAGGCCGTCGTCGGCCCGGTGGTTGTGTTGTGTTGGGCGTTTAGCGAGCACCCTACTATATAATATAGGGGAGATGGACATTTGTTTTGGTCAGAATAAAGTGGTATATTATGTGTTATTGTGAGAGGCCGGGGGGGGGTCGGGATTGGGGGGGCACGGGCTGTACTGGTTAGGCCCACTGAGTGGTAAGATTTTGTTAATGAAATAAATCATGTTGGCCGCAGTTAGCTCTGTGTGTGTGTGTGTGTGTGTGTGTGATGGGGATTGATATTGAGGGTGCCCTAATGTTTGTCAGTTACTGGGTACGGTAATGAGCGCACTTTGGTCATATTGTGTTCTACTCTATAACCGGAGGGCCGACATCGGCTGGCAATAGGCTCAATGTGTGTGTGTCTGTGTGAACGAACATGGTCCGTGTCAGAGCTGAGTACACCCCGGGTCATCTCTAAGAGAAAAGAGGGTCTGGAGATCCGCCTCTTCCCGGAGCTAGGGGGTATCCTCAGGGGTTAAGAGGGAGCGAAAAATAGAGAGAAAGCAAATCTGTCATCTGTGATAACTCTGTCACTCTCTCTCTCTCCGTGTGTGTGTGTGTGTGTGTGTGTGATTAATGCTGTCTATTTTGGAACTTGGTATCAAACAGTTCCCCATCAAAGTGTATCAAGGGGTGGTCCCCAACCAGGGGAAGAGTGAACTTGGTATAAAAAACTTCCCCATCAGTGTATCAAGGGGTGCTCCCCAACCAGGGGGAGAGTTTTCTGTGAGTGAGCTTACCCTTGTCTAACCAAAGATAAGCCACTTCCGATGGTCTTGTATATAAAGATGATCTCATAATGCAGATTCCCATAGAGATAGGTTTACTGTATAAAGTATAGCGTCTGTTTACAGTCTTGCCTCGATGATGACCAGTTCATGTATCTGGCACGATACTGGTGGCTCAGTGGTAAATGCTCTGGGAACCAGCATGTAGCCTTTACTTGGCAGCTAGGGACGATATTTCCCCCCCCCCTGGGGTGCTGTTCGTGATACTGATTTGTACAGGTTCACCCGCCAGTGAACATAGTACAAACCAGTACCACTATATAGACCTAACTAGGACTGAACATAAACAAACGCCCTAACCCAGCTCCATAATGACTTAGTTAGTTTTAGATCCTGAAAACGCCACATGTTAAAATGTATTGTGGTCACATAGCACGATCCTGAACACGGTGAAACGTCATGCAAATGGCTGTCTCTCTGACCTAAACGGTAACGCGGTTGACCGCACACATATATCTATTGCTAGGCTCCAGATCCGGGCCTTACTGTTCGCCCCATTACTTTAGGAGGTCATCACTTGACCCATTTAGCCTCCTGCCATGTGAACAGGAGTGGTCGTAAAAAGCAGCAACATTGTCCTAAATAACGCCACGTTATAAATGACGTGTATTATAGAAATGTGATCCTAAATGTCAGTAACAACAAGATCCCTTTCAGCAATTTGTCTTGTATGTCTATGCATAAAATGTGAGCTCAGCTTGCATTTATTCATTGCTCACCGCCTCTTTCGTGGCTCGGTCACAGCCATCAACGTCAACAGGAACTGTAAACGTCGGTTTAAAAATAAATATTACGGTCAATCTTCAACTGTCGTGGCGCCATCTGGTGGGGCGATAGTTCTTTATTGTGCGCCGCATTGCAAGGAGGCCAACAATGTAAATTTATTAATATTAACACGCTGAAATAAATAAACTATTGAAAACCGTATAAACGTGTTAATGCATAGATGGTTATTTATTTGGGTACAGTCAAACTCTCTAAGTAATTGCTACTGAACTTACAGAGTGAAGTTTGTCCCCACGTTCAGGAACCCCCCCCCCCCCCCCATCTAACAACCGGTCACCCCCACGGGGCACAGCCCCTTTCCCACAAAGGCCTATATCACAATAACAAACATTTGTATAACAAATATTTGTATAACAAACACCCAGAGTAAGCCTTCTTGTCATGTTATTTGACGTCAGCTTGTGTGATAATTTAATCAGGTCGGTCATGTTTGCGGGGTGTCGGTTAATAGGTCACTGACCCCAGCACCTGGCCTTTGCCCCAAGCCCTTGTGTAGTCAAGGTAAACAACATCATCTGTTCATTTTCTGAAAGTGGAGGATATCTAGTTAGGTGCAGATATTTGATGATGATGATGATGATGATAATGATGTTGATGGTGTTTCTCTCTAACCTTATATCTTTTTGTGACATAAAGTGACTGGTGTGACATAGAATGACTGGTGTGACATAAAGTAGCTGGTGTGACATAAAGTGACTTGGGTGAAATAAAGTTGGAAGTTGGTGTAACATAGAGTGACTGGTGTGACACAAAGTGACATATTTTATATAGAATGACTGGTGTGACATAAAGTGGCTGTTGTGACATAACGCTGGCAGGAGCTGCTGTGACATAACGTGACAGGGTGTTCGGCTCTAAGCAAATCAATCAAGTAATTGCTGGTATTGTGATTGTTCCCCAGATGGCGCCATGATAGATATGATTTGTTGTTCGTGTGGTCTTTAATGAGGGTGAGGAAGTGTTGTTATGTGGTTTAAACAATGAGGTATGGTGTGTTGTTCTATGGTATGAAGTGAGACGGTGGAGAATGTAGTGTTATATCCTGTGGGCTGTACTAGGAGTATAGTGTAGTGTCCTGTGGTTTGTAGTGGGGGTATAGTGTAGCGTCCTGTGGTTTCTACTGGGGTGTAAAATGTAGTGTCCTGTGGTGTGTACTTGGATTATTGTGTAGTGTTCTGTACTGGGGTATACTGTTGTGACCTATAGTGTGTACTTGGAGTATTGTGTAGTGTCCTGTGGTTTGTACTTGGGATATTGTGTAATGTCATGTGGGCTGTACTGGGGTATTATGTAGTGACACGTGGGCTGTACTGGGGGTATTGTGTATTGTCCTGTAGTCTGTATTTGGGGTACTGTGTCGTGTCCTCTGATCAGTATTGTGGTAGTGCCCTGTGGTCTGTACTGTGATATTGTGTAGTGTCCTGTGGTCTGTACTGTGGTATTGTGTAGTGTCCTGTGGTCTGTACTGCGGTATAGTATAGTGTCCTGTGGTCTGTACTGGGGTGTAGTGTAGTGTCCTGTAGTATGTACTAGGGTATGGTGTTGTGGAATATAGTGTAGTGTCTTGTGGTGTGTACTGGTGGGGTAGTATAGTGTTCGGTAGTGTGTACCGGGGATATTATGTTGTGTCCTGTGGTCTGTACTGAGATATAATCCACTATCCTGTGGTCTGTACTGATGAGTAAAGTATTGTCTATATTGAGGGTTTTATAGAGTATCCTATGGTCTAAACTAGGGGGTATAGTGTAGTATACCGTGATTTGTACGGGGGGGGGGGCATATGGTATTTCCAGGCGAAATAGTTAGGTGTCCTGTTATCTTTCTCTGTGAGGAGTAGTATGGTATGTTGTCTAATGGTCTGTAATGTGAGTTTAATGCGGTGTCCTGTGATCTGTTATTGGGGGTACGCTGTCTTGTGGTCTTTACTGGGGGGTAAATGTTGTGATTTTGGTCTGTGTTGAGGTGTGGTATTCTCGTCTTGACACTTTACATGACTCCATCCCACTGTCTCATCCCGCAACCCCCCCCCCCCCCAAGATCACCCTCTGTATACCTGCCTATAGCGGAATGTGCGGGGGGGGGGGACTCGTATGCTAGTATATAGCGCTATAGTGGTACGATAGTTATATAACTGTTGTCAACATGTTATCAGCCAGAAACACCCGCTAGATGGCTCTGACATAGTCACTTGTTATAGATATCTGTACATGGTGGGTCTCTCTTAGAACACCACTACCTCTGTCTGTCTGTCTGTCTGCCTGCCTGCCTGCCTGTATGCCTGCCTGCCTGCCTGCCTGCCTGCCTGCCTGCCTGCCTGCCTGCCTGCCTGCCTGCCTGCCTGCCTGCCTGCCTGATAGTATTGCATTATGCCATACATATCCTGACTGTGTATAATATATGTTTTGGGGAACAAGGATGGAGTGGAGTTAAGTGCTGGAAGCAGTCGGGATAGAGTGGAAGTGTGGGATGAGAGAAAACATGGATGGAGTGGAATTTTTGGTTAGCAGAACAAGGATAGAGTGTGTTTGGGTATAGCGAGAAGATGGACACAGTACAGTGGTAATGATCCGGAGGGAATAGTGATAAAGTACAGGTGGAGTTAAGAGGGATCGGGAATAGGGTAGAATTGGGGTTAGGAGAAAAGGCATATTGAGTGGGGCTGGGTCTACAGGGAACGTGGACACAGTGGTAGTGATCTAGAGGGAACAGGGATAGGGTGGAATTGGGGCTAGAGTGAATAGGGATGGATTGAAGGTGACAAAGAGATTCTGGTATGTTCCAGAGTAAACCAAGGGCGCCTCCGTGGTCTAACGGTAGCGTGCTGGACCACAGATCACTACCACCCGTGTTCGAATCCCGGCGTGGGCATATCTGAAGGTTGTTTCGTCTTTCACTTCGTCTCATTACCTTTGGAAGTCGCTCGGCCCATTTAGCCTACACTGTGCACAAAAGTGGCCGTAAAACATCAATCATCATCAATCATCATCCAAAGTAAACCAAGTAATTGACTGTTAGGACTATGAGTCTAAATATGTATTTATAAATAATTTTAGTTTATTGTTTATCATATGTTAACATAACTAGTTATAATTACTGGCTTTTATACTCTATATACAATAACCCTGTTCTGGGTTGTGTCCATAAAGACTCTGTTTTGTTTATATGTATTATAATTGTACTATGGTGAATGGTAAATTTCGCGCATGCGTAAACGCAGACACGATGACACCATAGAAGGCGCATAAACGACTCATAGACAACCCACATTTGTATAATAAGTTAAGACGTGTGAAAATAGAGTATTACGTCATTACATGACCTTTATTACGCAATATTATATGTACATTTACGTCGCGCGATATAAATGTTAATGTTCTGCTTTGAGGCTACATTGTGGACGTACGAGGAAAACACAGATAGTTGCTGATACCTTGTGACCTGGGTACCATATACCGTATAGACTATGTTGTTGATGTTGATGATGATGATGATGATGATGATACCGTTATCATCCCATACTCTCTCATCTCTCTTCTCCATTACGACCAATCATCCGCAATGCATCGTGCTCTTTTCAGTAGTTTTATACATTTTCATTCATTTCAGAATCGGTCGGTTCAACTCAGCACTTGCAACCACTGCCAGGTAATCGTGTCAGGTCGTGAGGTCAGGTCTCGGGGTCGGGCCATTGCCGTACAAGAAACTCGATGAAGAACTCGTCAACCTTTTATCCAGCAATCACCTAATAACACCGTGTGTGCCTGTGTGCGTGCGTATGTGTGTATGATATTCATAACAGATTGTTAGTTGGCTAATTATAGTTAATATCCCTTTGTTCAATTAGCGCCTGATTCGTTACGAGATTCTGTTTACGAACGTCGCAGATCCAGGTATGTTCAGGTATTTCGACGCAGCGTTATAGCGTCCGTCAACATTTGTGTCAACAATATTTTCGTCAACATTCGCGTCAACATTAATGGCGACATTTCTCCCCCCCCCCCCCAACTCGTTTTGTCATCGTCGACGTTACTATCAATATTACTGTCGCCGTTGCTGTCCAGAAAAATGATCGTCATCTCACTGTAGCTGTTAGCAGTAATACTGTAACAATTACTGTCAATACTGCTGTCAATATTACTGTCAACATTACTGTCAACATTAAGTCAGTTTATTTATCACACTGTTCAGATTAGCGGTTGTGCTATTTACTGCCTTGTCTTGTTAGGGAAATGACGGTCATTCTATATTTTTTTAAATTAAAAACAAAACCACCAACTACGACAATATTGGGTTATAATTGCGTATGGTGTGTGTGTGTGTGTGTGTGTGTGTGTGTGTTAAGCCAATGGGTAATTAAGTAGAATAATCAAATTTAGTGATCTTCCCGTCTGAGATTTCTTTGTGTGGGGGTGCATGTCTCTCTCTCTCTCTCTCTCTATCTCTCTCTTTGTATCTCTTTCTTTTCGCCCCATCTATCTTTATGTCTGTCTTTATGTATGTCTATCAGTGTGTCTTTACGTCTGTCCGTCCGTCCGTCCGTCCGCCGTTGTCTGTCTAGCTTCCTATATAGATCACACATTCTTAAGTCAATTGCTGTTATTGTATCACATAAACATTAATTTTCCGTTGACGTCACAGACGCGTCACTACCACCACCATCATCATCATCATCATCATCACAATCACCATAAATCGCCCCCCCCCACTCCACCCCCTCCCCCGTACACTATTGTCGACTTCATTAGAATTTACCGTTTTAATTACGAAGCGAACCAATGACTGAGCTGGCCATCTTCCTAAATACCAGCTTTATTGTATTTAATTAATCCCTCAACTAGCCGACGGGGTGCTGCGTGGGTTAGTGGGTGGGTGGGTGTTTGAGGTGGTGCCATCCACCCACCTCTGCGGCTCCGTAAACTAACTCTGTACGCACAGTCACAGATGGGTCGCTATTTAAATTTTAATTTCATTTCACCGAGAGGATCCAATTTTTCAGCGGCCTGTCAGCCATATTGTGTTTTCTCGACTCCGGCTATGTCTCCGTCGGGTTAAGGGTGGCCAGATTAAAAAGGCACTGATTCCACGTGTGGTTTGGTGTTGGCCGGGTACGGCGGTGGCCGACTCCCCCTTCCCGCCAAGGGGGAGGGGATAGGGCGAGGATCTACCCCACCCTCCGCCTTGCCCCATATACACACATACACACCTACAATAACAACAGCTCTCCGTGTGTGCTAATGAATTACTTTAAATATTTGATCAGAACCGAGTTGAACGATGTAATTATATTGGCACGGCGAACACACACACACACACACACACACACACACACACACACACACACACGAGAGAGAGGGTGTGCGTGTATGTGTCCTAATCTTTCGGTGTTAATGGTAGCGGATTAGAAAACGCCAGTACCTGGGGTCGAATCAGCTGTGCGACCACAAATCTTTCACTCGCCCACCGCTAAGGGTGACCCTGCCATAAATCATTACTACCCGGTTCGGTGGTAATGGATTATCACAACAATCCATCACGATCGTGGTGATGGATTATAGGGCGAAGATTACGCTCCTATAATTAGCAGCTAAAACGGTATACTGGTCGGGGTGTTGAGCACCCTGCCGGACTGTACGGCTATCTATCGGGGAGACAAAGTCCAAAGGAGCCGGACTCCTAACTCAAAGATCATAGGTCGATAAATGTAATTCACAGAGAGAGAGAGAGAGAGAGAGGGGGGGGGACAGACACACACGCACGCACACACACACGCACGCACGCGCACACACACACACACAGAGAGAGTCAGAAAGAGAGAGAGAGACAAACACAGATAGATAAAGGGAGGGAGAGAGAGAGAGAGGCGACCGCAAGATTATAAACGTTTCCGGTAGCCACAGATCGCTAGCTGAACGGAACATTTGCCGGAAATAATGACACCACTAGTCACGTGACACAGGAAAATCGCCGTGTAAACAAGCAGCTAATATTCGAATAAGACTTTAATTCCGTTGATCACTTATTACTTGGTAAATATATTTTACACTCATCATCTACAATAAACATTTTACCTCACTCACCTGTATTGATATTATTATTAATACTTAATTTAAAACTCTGTGTAGAAAGGAAATTAGCCCCCCCCCCCCCACATGTCAATTAAAACATTTCGTAAAAAATGACGGAAAAGGCACATGATAAAAAAAACGCCCCACTATATCTGAATGTTGTAAAGATGTGTCTAAACCGGAGCGGAAGCTATGGAAACTGCGCCATCCAACGATTACGAGATGTTAAATTATGCATTAAAAATCGCGTACAGTCCACCAACTTTGATGTCGGATCTACATATCTCGGAAGACGCGTCATTAAATATGTATTTATACAATAAAATATTTCTAGCGTTACACCGGCGGGTTTGTAGAAGGCGTTCGAGCGATCCAAACGCCAGTATCTTAGCCGGGTATTGAATACCAGTTATATGTCATCCGATTATTACACATCTTCCTGCTAAGACTTCACATAACGTATACTGTCCGAGATAACTAAATTGTAAACATAACAGAGAGTGTGTATTCCCTATTAATCGTCGTCATTTCTGTTTGTGACTGGAGTACGTTAATAGTTTACCAAAGTCGGGAGTCGCATCACCTAACATCCGCTTTGTCGATGACCAGTGTTGGCCTTAGATTGGACTGTAACAGTTAGATGTTTTTGAGATTTACTCATGATAACAATATTCACGTGGTACGATCTATTTTCACAAATGGTAAACATTTCTAGAGTTTGTATTGTGACGGGGGAAATAATGCTTCGATAAATTTATATAAATATATAGAGAGGGGGAGATATTGATGATGATGATGATTGATGTTTACGGCCACGTTTGTGCACAAGGTAGGCTAAATGGGCCGAGCGACCTCCAAAGGTAATGAGGCGAAGTGAAAGACGAAACAACCTTCAGATATGCCCACGCCGGATTCGAACACGGGTGATAGTGATCTGTGGTCCAACACACTACCGCTAGACCACGGAGGCGCCCGGGTGGAGAGGAGATGTGATGATGTCAGTATAAAATTGGTGTGTCAGTGGTGTCATCAAAGATGTGTCGCGTAAAATAACCGGCTTAATGATAATAATATTTAATAAAATGCCCTTACTAACACGATCTATCTGAGATCACTGTGCAATGATATCCCGAAAAACAGATAACCAGTACTAGCTCCAACTCAACCCGAGGATACTGTAGAATGATACTCCAAATAAGATGTATCAAATCCCGAATTTGACATGTGAACTGACGAGTGTTTTCTTCTCGAACCCCTCCCCCCAAAAAACACAACAACAAACAAACCCCAAATAATAATATTTTATAACAGATTTCGACTCTTCGAGAGATGAGGACGCCCTTCTAATCTTATCTACAAAAGTGGCCGTAAAACACCAGTCACCATCTAATCTTATCTCTGTTAGCAATCTGTTCCACGATACGAATACTGCTCTAATCCCCGCTACGACGCGAGCCGAGGTCTAGGTACGGTACCTGCCAGCAGTACATTTAGGATAGCTTTCTAATAGACGCGAGTTCGTACATATATTCAAGTACAGTGATAGATTGATTTATAAGTTGTTAGTAAAATTTTGAAGTGGATGCGCTGCCTCACGGCGAACTGTGCAATTAAAATGTGGCTGAAGGCGATCGATTTTATAATCGGATGTGGTACATAATACGGCTTTATAATAGTCCATACGTATTGTGACCAAGGCATGGATCATAGTAACGAGCGCTGTCTGTGTCGAGACTGCTTTTAGACGGTGGATTATAGTACGATCGTAGTAGGCGGCTCGACATACTTATGTCGTATGGTCATTGGTATCAATACATTTGCGAAACAATAAGCTAATTGTTATTGATTCACCAGAGGGAAAGGAGGGTTCTTTGGTGTGTAATGCGCATTTTAAAAAGCATTTGACAGAATGCGATGACGCCGAACAGATAATATATCTATTTTAGCGTCAGTCAGTTTTAGAAGATCTTGAGGGATCTACATAAAACAACACCTGCAATGCAACGTTCCAAATGTTGTAAAGATGAGGAAATTTGTGATTAAATTTCTGGATCTATCCTTGAATATCTATCTATACAGCCGTGTGTCATCAACGTACAAATAATCCATGTAACATATATTATATAGACGATACAAGTGTAATACCTCTGCAAGACGTCGTGTGTTTGTACTGTGAAAGCCAAGAGATCATAATAATAATAATAATAATGTATATTTAATAAAGCGCCCTTACTAGCAGGAGCCATTCAAATGTGCTGTACAAATAATATGTAATATAATAATACCCCAAATAATGTGTGTAAAAACCATGTAATGATTTAAAAGATAATAATTATTTATCTGTGAAAGCGACCTTAAATAGGTGTGTTTTTAGAAGAGACTTAAAATTTCCAAGAGACGACGCATTTCTAATATTTGCTGGCAACCTATTACATAAAGTGGGGGCTGCAACACTAAATGCACAATCACCATATGACTTGAGCCAAGACACTGGCACCTGACTGGATGACCTGAGTTTTCGGGATGACTTTCTAATGGAAACCAGTTCACACAGGTATTCTGGCGCCATATCATTAATAGATTTATAAGTTATTAACAGAATCTTAAAATGGATACGCTGTCTAACAGGTAGCCAATGTAGTTTTTGAAGAATTGGGGTGATATGATCATATTTTCTAATATTTGTTACAATGCGAGCTGCATTATTCTGAATTCGCTGAAGGTGATTAATGTTATAATCAGATATGCCATATAACAGGGAGTTACAATAGTCTATACGATATGTAACAAAGGCATGAACTACAGTTAAAAGTGATTATTGTGTCAAGAATGCTTTTAAACAGTGGATGTTCTTAAGATGGTAGTAGGCAGCTCGGCATACTGATGTGACATGTTCATGCATGTTAATACATTGGTCAAAAATAACCCCTAGATTTTTTACTGACCCATTGGAGGTAATCGAAGATGCACCCATCTGTAATGCTGGTGTCTTTAACGATTTAACACAATGTGGTGATGCCAAATATAAAATATTTGTTTTATTATCATTTAGTTTTAGAAGATTTTGAGTCATCCATAGCCGAATATTGGCAATACAATGTTCTAAATTCTTCAGGGAAGAGGAGAAATTTAACTCATTATCAGGATCCAGTGATATATACACCATCATTTGTTAACGAGACACACTGAAAACAAACTTTCCTTTCAGTGATATTCACATGACCTTTACAATAGAAGTACTAGTGACTAGTAGTATTAGCAATAGAGTATAATGTTTACTAACTTCAGCATCCTGTAGTTAGTTAAAGACCTAAACAGCCATTATTTAAACAGACAGTTTTTACCCAGGATTTACACAGAAATCAACCCTTGTTATATACGGTCCACAACAGGAACGTTTCACACGACAATACATTCTCCCTCCACCATTGATTGTATGACACTGAACCCATCACACACACACACACACACACACACACAAACCCAGACTGGCAACAACTTTATTATCACACTTTGGGCTGGTAATTACTGATTTCTGGCTAACATCATAATTTAGACACATGATTATAACAACTGTATAGAACTGATGATTGATGTTTTACGGCCACTTTTGTGCACAAGGTAGGCTAAATGGGCCGAGCGACTTCCAAAGGTAATGAGACGAAGTGAAAGACGAAACAACCTTCAGATATGCCCACGCCGGGATTCGAACACGGGTGGTAGTGATCTGAGGTCCAGCACGCTACCGCTAGACCACGGAGGCGCCCAACTGTATAGAACTAGAATCCCAGTTAATGTTGAAAGAATCACGTTTACTCTTACGTCATGGTAACTGATGCTTCGTGTTTATAACATTAACTAATATATCAATGAAGTCAGGACATTATGGATGTCTTGTATGGATAAATAATAATTAAGTAAATAAAATAACTTTCTTATATATTATCTATTTATCTGGTTACGGTGTACGCAGTAGTAGTAGTAATTATAAACGATTATTTTAAGGTTAGCTCTACCTTTTTCCCTGCAATTATTTGATTAGCAGTAATTTATGTTACACATAATTATTACCATCAGGGTAAGGTCAATGGTATGATGTTCTATTGAACAGATATTTGTAAAAACTACACTATAACTGCTGAGTTACTCCAAATATGTCACTGCAGTTATAAAGAGTATAATGCAGATAAATTTAAAATAGCTGTGCTTGGGAGTAAATTTCCCATCATTCAACTTCCGATAATGTCAACCAAAGTAAAAAAGTAATTGATTATTATTGCAATAACGTTATTAAATAATGCATAAAATTTGGTTATGATAACAACTACAATAAAACAGAGTACCCTTTACAGTCATTTAGACAAAGAAAAATTAAGACGATCACCCAAATACAGACACAACAACAGAATATAAGTATTCAATCCAAAACACAAAATAAAAGTACCAGTACTAAAAAAAAATAAGTAAAACACACCATCTTGTTTTTTAAAGCAAAATCTGTCTGTGCTACTTGAATATACAAAAATTATTAAAAAAAGAAAAACCCCACTTACTACCCAGAGATATGCAGACACCATAATTATGGACGTGCACTTTACATAATTCTATTGGGCTAAACATTTTTCTAAACCAACTGTTAGTGCATGGCCTACAGAAAGGTAAAATAACCTCTTTCTTCTACATATAATTAGGGTATTTTTACATACAGCCACCTCACAAAAGTAAATAGAAATGTGTATCCTCTATATCTAAAACTAAATAATTCCTTATGAAGTACTTGTAAACTCTATGCAAATTATGTGTTTAAAAAAATGTATACTATTAATACTTCACCTACCCTACTACTAATACTAGTAGTAGTAGTAGTAGTACTCTTACTACTTTTACCACAATCCTACTCTAAATATCGTCATTACTATTTGAGCTCTAAAACATGGAACAAACTCATATGATTCCATACAAACCACATTAAACTTGCAGCAAGCAAAAACATATTTTGTAAGGTTCTTAAAACCCATTTATTTAAATTGGCGTATTTATAATATTAAACCAGTTTATTATGTATGTGATGCCGGAAAGCTTTTCTGGCCTCCAGAAACAAATGGCACCTTTTTTATCAGTCACTTGTACTCAGTAAGCGCACGAGTAATGAACTGTCACTCTCGGCACAAGGGCCAGTTACGGCTGCCATACTGTAGTATATGGAATACATTGCCAACGAAACACTCGGATCAGAACTGAACGCCCCTGTACACCAGATGACAATGATGGAACACGAGACTAAACAGAACGAATTAGACACTCTATAAGGGAGTAGTTCAAATTACATTGAAACCAAACAAGTAGTTTACATGATGGACCAAATTTATCTTCCCGTTTGAAGACAAATACTTTGTGGTCAAATGCAACATGTGGATCCAAAAAGACCAGAAGTACTGATTGACCTTGATCATTTGACATCATATTATAAGTTTTTGCCGGAGCCTAGTGCTCTCGTTTATATTCTTAGGGTGATTGTCGTAATGCATCAAAATTATCATACAATGAATATTTGTTTACACTCATATCAACTGTCATTTCAACCCACCCCCTCCAATGATAAGTTCGAGAACGGCCTGTAATTGTTTAATAATGGCTTTATAAGAACAATTTTCTTCGATCTTGGAGAAACTCCATGGATAATGAGCGATTGACTAGTTTTGAAGCTGGGGCGATTAGAAAATCCTGGCAGCCCTCGACAAATATCCCCTGCGCGGAAAACATCTGAGGACCTCATCAGCAACTATCCAATGGCAGTCTCTGTAAGAGACTCAAATGTATCCATCGTGGACGTGCAGGACACTTCTACCAGTGGAGCGCCTCCTGGTAAGTTAGTGGAAATAACACATTAAGTATAATTTAATATCTTATGAGAGAAGAAATTGCGAAAATAATAGGCCATATCTTTGTTGCTGGTTGGAGGAAGGACAGTCTGATTTTTATGAATACCTCGTTAAAGCTATTGTTCATAAATTTTAATCCTCCTTCGAAAATATTAAGTGCATTAGAACCATAATTTTATTAAACGCTAAGGACATTACTGTGATACGTGGATATTTATTTTAATTGCGCGCACGTAATATTTCAGATCCCGAACAACAATCGGATGCCATGCCATATAAGGTATTCTCATGAATATTCGGCTCCGTCCGTTTCCAATCGGCAAGTTCCGTGGGCGCAGTTGTTTACTGACGTCATTAACATGTGCGTGGTTTATTATAGTTTACTCGGTCATGTTTATAACGTCACCACTTTCTGCGTGCCAACACCGGGGACGCTGAGCATTCTGAAAGTGATCCGTGTATAAACACAGACTTATTACGACATTTCTACCGACAAAAACATGCATTTTTTTATAATTTGCTAGATATAAGTGATAGATTGACTAAGAATTTCAACAAAAGAATCGTCTGAAAAAGATATTGGCCACCAAAGAATTGGTTTAACAATGTCGAAAACCGTTATTTAATTACCCTTTCATGCCTTGATCTTATTGTTGTATTCCGAGTTTGTAAAGGGCAGGGAATTTCTGAGTAACATAAACATTTTATAAAAAAAAACACGAAAACAAAATAACCCAGATAATTTATAACATAACTAGGATATACCGATGTTTTTGTGCTGTAATAATAAACCTTTTAGCAAAGAATTCTCGCTATTGACCTGTCATATTCGAGCTGTCAATATAGAACTGATATCGTGGCGTTGTTAGCATGGAGGTGTCAGCGTAGAGCTGCCATTATACAGCTGTCATACTGGAACTTTCAATATAGAACCGTATGGAGGTGTGACACCTCGGCACAAACTATGTTGGTCATATATTGAACATATTATGCTTGTTGTCAATTATACAGCTGTCATTATCGGGCTGCCATTAAATAACTGTCACTATACAGCTGTCATTATAAACATTTTACTATAGAACTCATTCCTGTGCCGTCAGCATAAAGCTCTCATCATATTGATGTCTTTACAGAGCTGTCATTTACCACTGTCCGTATAGGTTTGTCAGTATAGATCCGTCACAATAGGGTTGTCATTATTGGGCTTTCATTTAACAGATGTCAGTATAGACCGGGACTTTATGTACGGATAGATCCAGAAGATATGGACCAGAGCTCCAGACTTACAGACAGAATTATTGACAGCGTTATTGACAATTGTTATTGGCAGCTTTTATTGACAGTTATAATGGACGGGTCACCACCAGATGGCGCCATCTACGCTTGATAACGTAGACGATGTGTGCCCAACAGGTGGCGTAAAAATCACATAACATATTGATATCCGAAGGTCAATCCAAGGTCACCATTATCATCTCAGTCTTATCCCTATCCGAGATCCCGATAACCCAGAGTCTGTCTGATACAACTCCGTATAATGGGATAAGGGATCATTATGGATCACGTTACTGATATATTACTGTGGATTACTGGTACGTTAATGGAATATTGTGGATCATGGTGATGGCGGATTATTGTTAATTATTGTAGGCGTTAATTGAATATTGTGGACAATAATGATGTTGGGTTTTGTGGATTACCTTAGAGGTTAATGGATTATTGTTGACAATAATGATGTTCGATTTTTGTGGATTATCTTAGACGTTAATGGATTATTGTGGACAATAATGATGTTGGGTTCTTATGGATTATCTTAGATGTTAATGGATTATTGTGGACAATAATGATGTTGGGTTTTTATGGATTACCGTAGACGTTAATGGATTGGTGAGGACCACAGTGATTATGGATTATTATGGATTATAATAGACGTTAACGTATGAGTGTGGACCACGGTGGTGATGGGTTGTTATGGATTATAATAGACGTTAATGGATTGGTGTCGACCATGGTTATAGTGGACTATTCGGGATTATCTTAGACATTGATGGATTATTGTGGGCCATAATGATGATGGATTATTGTGGATTATATGGTTATTGTGGATAACTGTAAATTGTTGTAGGCATTAAGGGATTGCTGTGGATCGTGTTGATGATGGATTATTGTAAACAAATGATGGCGACGATGATAATAGTGAAGACGCTGCTACTGATGATGACGATGATGATGATCGGGATGATGATGATCGGGGTGATTATAGGGATGATGATGATGATGGTGGTGGTGTTGCTATTGATGTATTGTTACTGATGTAAATAAATGATAACGATGTCACTGAGGAAGACGATGATATTAATAATGACGACGATGGTTATGATGATGATGATGATGATGATGATGATGATGATGATGATGATGATATCGAAGATATAGATGATGTATTTTTGTGGATTGTCGTAGATGACGTGTCTATAGCCAATCAGGATCGGCATACTATCCAGGTTGTTGATGGCAATCTTCGTTTTGTACAGATCCAGAAACCAAATAGTCAATGAGCAGGGTAACGTCCTAAAGCTTTAAACAAAACAAAACTCCTCATAACTCCGATTCTGGATTAGTACGTACAACATCATAATAGGGATAGCCTTCGATATACCGATATCCGGATAAATAATCCGGATAGATTAGTGTAGAATGATGTTAATTAACATCGTTATGATAACTTTGTCCCGAGACGGGACTAATATGGAGGAAGGGCGAGAGATAGATAGATAGGTAGATGGGTGGATGGATGGATGCATACATGGATGGATGGATGGATGGATGGATAGAATAACTGGTCAATAAATGGATAAAGAAACAGATAAGAGAGAGAGAGGGGGGAGAGAGAGAGAGAGACCGAGAGAGAAAGAGGGGAGACAGAGACAGAGAGAGAGAGAGAGGGGGGGGAGACAGAGAGAGAGATGGGGGAGGGGGGAAAGAGAGAGATAGAGAATAATAGAGGGAGAGGGGGAGAGAGAGAGAATAACTTAGAGAGAAAGAGAGAGAGAGAGAGTGAGTGAGTGAACTATAAGCTACTTCCCACTCCAGATCGTGTTTACAGTCGACTAGACAAGGCCTAAGCCGCCATTTTAACCCTCAAAACGCTGAGTCAGCAAAATGGAAATCAAAGAGGAACATTTTCCAATTAGCGGGCTCTCGAGTGGGAGCCGCCATTCTGTGACGTCACCAAATGACTGGCCATAAACACGTTTCTTCATCTCCGATAGTTTTAATATGCTCTCGGTCGGAAAGCATTCTCTCTCGTTATCGTCGACGGTGGCCGGCTCGTTTGCTGGCATCCCGTGCTGGTATCCTGAGCTGGTATTCAGTGCTGATATTCCCTGCCGATGCTATCGTAGTCGTGATCGTACTTCGTGCCGTGTATGATATTATACCACCCGATCTCGATACATGATACCATACCAATACATATCACTATGCTAGTATACCACGCCGTGACAATCTTCCATGCCATACTACTATATCACACCATACCACTTTATCACACCATACTACTATATCAAACCATACCACTTTATCACACCATACTACTATATCACACCATACCACTTTATCACACCATACTACTATATCACACCATACCACTATATCACAACAAACTACTTTATCACGCCATACTACTATATCACACCATACCACTTTATCACACCATGCTACTATATCGCACCATACCACTATATCACAACAAACTACTTTATCACGCCATACTACTATATCACACCATACCACTTTATCACACCATGCTACTATATCGCACCATACTGTATCGCGATATACCACCGTATCAGACAATACCAAAACACCACGCCATGCCACACCCTCCCTCCTTTTCGACAGCGGGTCTATTAATTACTCTACAGATCCAGACACAACTAACATGATCCAGGAATGATCGCCAATTAAGCCGCTAGAGGATGCTGGCGTGTGTTCTGGACACGAACACTGTACCTTGATCAACGTCTACCGGATATCGTCTGCTCGTAAACTAACGCAGCCATTACTCTTGGCCAGTTAATGCGGGTGGCTTTTTGACATCATTTTGTCCACGGAACAAAATATTTTTTTAAAGGAAATCACTGTTGAATAAGCCAGCCTTTATCTTGAAATATTCATATATATATATATATATATATATATATATATATATATATATATATAAAAATGTTAAAATTCACAGCCACGCAGACATTTTACTTAACACAAGCTTTCTATGTACTAGTGAGTCCACGATATACCCATCTTATTAGCGTTTCAAGGTTCATTCGCCCAAATTCAATCAGTACTCGACGTACTAAACACATTAGTTTATTTTTATGCGATTTTAGCGCCTCCCAGCTTCGTCTATTGTGATTTACGCTGTCCGTTCTACGTCACCGAATCTAACCGGACCAATAGACGCATTAACCTTTGACCCGGCCTCCTTTCTATGACAACTCTCAAAGTAGCCGAGAAGCGTTAGAAATATTGACTGATCGTTCATCTGATTATACCCGGTGTTATAATGTAATATCATATTGGCCACGAAACACGTGATTTGCAAGAAACAAAACGGCCCATTTCCCACTATCAATGTGGACATTGCAGATTTCATCAATCAGTTATGGTGAGACAAATTTGGGGAAACTGTGAAAGTCACCCTACGTAAATAATATATATATATATATATATATATATATATATATATATATATATATATATGCACGAAAAATTCTTTATTAAATTAAGCACAACTTATGTGTTAAAGGAAATGTATGGGAACTACTTGTTGTGGGGTAGTTATTTGAAGAAAAGTGGGACGGCCACCCCCCCCCCTTTCCTCAATAACGGATCACAGGATGACAAAGCGGTAGCGTATTTTACAATCTGGATATACGTCATACAAAAACATGCACAGACAGGTTAGGAACATAGGTTTGATCCATTAGTGAGCCAATGTAACTCGGTGTGACAGGAGATAAATCTAAGTAACTTAGAAGGTTTAAAATTAATTAATTAACTCTAATGGGAATCTGTTTTATAATTGGTACGCATGTATACATATCATATGCATAATTAGTATGTGGGTTATGATATACGACTGAAGGCATAAATTGAGAGTTTAACATGAATTATGGCATATAACAATAAGTACAAAACAGCACAGAATCACTTAGAATATATTTATGAAAAGGAGATCTGTTCCAAATGTAAACTATTATTATTATTATTAGAATTTTATTTATTTCCAGTATCCACCAGCTACAGCAGTATGCTCTCCTGTTAGATGAAGACGATGGCTTATTGTATAGTTTCGTAAATATCCCACAAAATATAAAAGTTCTAAAGAGTTTTGGGGTTGAAAATATGAATGTTGAGTATTGGGTTGGTAAACTGCCAAAATATTAGTGGGGGGGGGGGTTGTTTCGGTGGTAAATAGCTTGATTATTGGAGGGGTATTTCACGGTAAATATAGGTATTATGGGGGAGTGGGTGTTTCGATGGCAGAGAGCCAAATTATGGGTGTTGGATGTTTTTTGGGTGGAAGACACCAAGGTCATTTAGCGTCCTTTCGGTCGGCTCAACTACAAGACAAACAAAACAACAGACCACACACAAAATCAATATCTACCATGGCCATAGTAATGTACTTGAGAGAGGATGTAACATCACATCACACAACATCATATCACACTACATCACATCACACCATAGCACAACACATCACATCATACCATAATATAACACTACATTACATCACACCAGTCTACATCACACCACATCACATCGCAGCACACCAAACCACATCGCACCACACAACACTATATTACACCACACGCCACTATATTAAATCACATCATACCACACGATAAACATCATATTACATTAAATCACACCACATTATATCACACTACACTACATCACATCACATCACACCACATCATATTACACTACATCACATCACACCACACAAAACAACATTACATCACACCACATCAAATTATACCACATCACAGTACACTACTCTGTACCATATTATACCACACTCCACTACAGTACACTACACCACGCTACATCACAATAAAATAGAATAAACCACATCACATGACACCACAATGCATACATCATACCGCATTAAGCCACACAATATTGAACCCCATTACACCATAATGTACCACGTGATATCACACCACACCACATCACATCACATCACACAACACGACACAACATCTCATGACACCATAACAATATAACAGAACAAATAACATCAAACCACGCGGAACAGAACACACATACCACACCATACTACACTATACCACAATAGTACACCACATCACAGTAAACCAAAGTAAACTGAACACCACACCACATCATACCACACCACACCACCATACAACACATCACACCACAACAACAATGCATCAGCACACGGCACTACACAACAATAACACACAGCAAATTACACTTCACCACATACAACACAACATACTACATATCAACACACAAACATCAACACACCAGAACACAATATACAATACCACATCATACCACACCGCAATACAATATACACCATACCACATCACATCACACCGCAATACAATATACACCATACCACATCACACCACACCGCAATACAATATACATCATACCACATCATACCACACCGCAATACAATATACATCATACCACATCATACCACACCGCAATACAACACACCACACGATACCACATCACGATCACTTTTATTTCTATTTACTGATTAAAATGTGATAATTATAATATGATAATGATAATTATAATATGGTAATGAGAACATGGTAATTATAACATTATATCGATAACGATGATGATTGATGTTTTACGGCCACTTTTGTTTACAAGGTAGGTTAAATGGGCCGAGCGACCTCCGAAGGTAATGATAGATAGGCCCACGCCGAGATTCGAACACGGATGGTAGTGATCTGTGGTCCAACACGCTACTGCCAGACTACCGAGGCACCCGATGTTGATAACATGATAATTATAACATGCTAATGATAACATGATAATTATAATATGATAACATGATAATGATAACATGATAATTATAATATGATAACATGATAATGATAACATGATCATGATATCATGATAATTATAATATGATAACATGATAATGATAACATGATAATGATAACATGATAATGATAACATGATCATGATAATGATAACATGATAATGATAGCATGATAATTATAATATGGGACTGTTAAAAGGATAATGATACAATGGCTTGATAATGATGGCACAATAATCATAGCTTCGTAACGATAAATTATGATCATTATTTCTTTAGACATAACAACATTATATTGATGGGATGATAATGATAGAGTACGGACGTGATAATGATAAATTGATAAATGCAACACGATAATGATAACCCGAACTACGACTTCTCAACGTCGACAAAAATCATCTCCATGTGTTTTTCAGACGCGGTCATCTTAACATCCGTAAGATGTTACGACGTTAGACAACATCATTACATCTTATCGGTAATGATGATAAGGTGTGTTATACAACATCACATCGTCTTCCATAACATTATAACGTATTAACTATCAAAGCCATCGTAACACCATAACATATCAACAATATAACCGAACAAATTGTCAACAATCGGGTTAGCCTGATGGGACGCGCCAGCTAGAACGAGGTCATTTTCTCTCTCTCTCTCTCTCTCTCTCTCTCTCTCTCTATCTGCCGAGATCTCGCTCCAGTTCTCGCCAAATCACGCCATTTCGGTTAATCCGATAATAGGGCCAACTAGAGCCCGGCCACTCGTATACAAAGTCGATTCGGATTCAAGCCTCGATTTCGCCAGATCAATGAACTGACCAACTTGTAGACGGGAAGTGAGCTAATGCAATTTTCCTGTTTTTCGACTTTGAAAGCTTGTTCCCGGGTACTTCACTCTGGAGGCACGCGAGCGGTGCTCGGGTACTCGTTCGGGGACGAAAAAATCCCACCGTTTGTTCGAATTAACCGCCAGTCGGAGTTCGCCTTAACCGGGGGAGAATGAAAATATGCGCCGACAATTGACGGCGCTCGCCGAAGCCTTCCATTTCATTGTCCGTGACGAAAATTGATAGATTGCAATTTAAGACTTAATATTTTCCTATTGTATTCAGCGCCTGTTGCGGGGTCGCTGCAGCCATCTGACAGCCTGATATATCGAGGGTGGGTGGGGGTAGTCGAGAGATTAAATGAGAAAACGAGGAGACTGTATTTCGTTTTTTGTTTCGTTTCCAACGGCCACGAAATGTCGCCGTAATGACTTGATGTTGTCGACTGACATTCATCATCCGATTGGACAACGGAACTAACCCGGATGAATTTGAAAATATGTCGGCAAAATAAATGGCCACTTTTGCCGAGCGATAAAACCTTTTGGCGGCTCCGGGCGGTGGAGGAGGAGGGGCCGGGGGGAAATGCCCGAAAGATCTCGGTTAAAGCCGTCGTTTGTCTTAAATTGGGACGTCTTCCCGAGCCGTTAGCCCACTCGTTCTCCGGTGTCAACCATATTGTCCGCGGGACGACGTCTTCCCGTCAAGGACAACCGGCTCGTGTCACAAGGGGTTATCCAGTACTGCGAGATATGGGGGACAACCGGAGCTATCTTTATATAACTCAGAGTACAGAAATATGAATCGATTGCTCCATTTATCTTTTTTTACTTATTGGGACGGAATGAAAGAAAGACGGAGAAAGTGGTTTGTTTTACCCTCCCTCCGTCCTGGACGCTCCTGGAATACGTGCTCGTCGTTTGGGGGGAGAGAATCTCTATGGACACATCCCTCGAACACACGTAACACTGGGATTCGAATCCTCGTGTGGAGTTTTGCTATCGGCGCCCAGAAATGGACGAATTGACCGACGGACTTCGCTAAGAGCGACGAATACGAACTTCGTAATCGGAGGTGAAGCAAACGTAATGACCGGAAGTTGTCGAGACTCTCACTCGGAATGTTCTATGAATGTTCGTCATAAAATGCCGTATTCTGATTGGACGTCGAGTGTTTGCTGATGGCAATTCTAGCATCTGATTGGTTAATGGATCTTTTCTATGACGTCGTTTCATCATGTGGAGGATTCCCGTTCCGGATCTACGGATGCGTGCGGTTGGCACGTATCCAAACCTTTTTTTCCGGGATTGGTTGAGGGGGGGGGCTGTTCGGTAGATGTATTATGTAAAAGGCGTAATGTTAAATTATGTAGATCCGTTGTTGCGGATCCGTGGAATTACGAAGACCGTCTGTTATTAATGATCCACGGCTAGTTTACTGACTCAGTGTTGTCTCTTTGTTATGGTCCGGCTGTAAAGTCCTTAGATATTGCTTCAAGCTATAAAAAAACCTTTTCACTCCTCGGTCACGGACAACTCCTAGCCATCGTAAAGTACCAAAAAGGCGTCCACATTAATCCAGCCAAGTATTCATTTGAGTGTCCGAGTAATCCGCGAGTAAACCACAAACGCTCAGCTGTGACTCGGTGAGTGTGAACCAAGAGTCGGTCATATTTTGGCTAACCGCTCAACTGCTATACTAAGTTGCGAAATAATATGCGGCATTCTTAATAATAATAACAAAACTTCTATAGCGCCAATATACTCGAAACGTTTCGAGCTCAGTGGCGCACCTAGTGGAGGGGTTGGGCAAACTTGTAGTCCAGATACAATGCAAAGTTCATCAACAAATGACCAGATGGAGTGGAAACTTAGGAAGGATAAGGGAGTCTGAAAAGGTGAGTTTTCAAACGGTGACGGAAAGAAACTATGCTATTTGATGCCTTAACGTGTCCAGGGAGCGAATCCCAAAGAGTAGGGACAGCAACTGAAACATCACGAGTGCCAGTACGAGTTTTAACCCTGGGAACAGACAACAAGTGAAAACCAGATGAACGGAGTTCTCTAGGATTGGGTGCTAGAGACAGCATGGGAAATAGATATGAAGGTTCTCCAGAAGAAAGAGTTTGATAGGCAATAGGGAAGAGTTTGAAAATGATGAAGGTGATTATAATAGAAAGTGTCTGAGAACTTGCGTGAAAGCATCTGTGAGAAAATCCATGAGAACTTCTGTGATTTCCAATGATGATGATGGATGATGATGATGATGATAATGATGATGATGAGAATGATGATGATTGATGTTTTACGGCACTTTTATGCAGATGGTAGGCTAAATGGGCCGAGCGACCTCCTATGGTAATGAAGCGAAGTCAAAGATGAAACACCCTTCAGATATGCCCAGCCCGAGATTCGAACTCGGGTGGTAGTGATCTACCACTTAGACCACCGAGTGGAGACACCTGTGTCTAAATCCGTGTAAGATCTAATGCTATTTGGTAAAGTGTAATATATCAAATATGGTTAAAACTGACGAATGAAATCAATAATAATAATAATAATAATAATAATAATAATAATAATAATAATAATCATCATCATCTGAATGACAGTTCTTAACATGGCTAGCTACCAAGGTCAGGTAGATGGAGATGCATTAATATTTCCTCATGAACACTAATTTTAAATAAATGTTGTTATTTATAAGATGTGACGTATTCGGGAGAGAAAGCCTTAACATTTCCCTGAATAAAGAAAAACCCTCTACAGCTAATAAATACCCCTACCCCCATCCCCATCCCCGATAAACACATATATACACACGCCAGAAATATCAGCGAGGGGCCCCACACATTAAAATTAGTTTTCTCCTTTTGAAATATGATAACAGTAAAAATACTGCTAATTGACTTCCCGAATAGCACGAATTTTATATTATTTTCTATATGAAGCCTTTTCACAAACAGACTAAAAGGAATTACATGTACAACAAACAAAAAGCAAAACAATAATAACGAATTCGGAAATACCCCCCCCCCCCAAAAAAAGGTACTACTTTAAATGCACTAGCGTCTGACGTAAGTGAATAGTCGAAATTCCCCACAATACTCCCTAAAATGTCGTTAAAAAACTAGTTTCTTTGGTTGTCTTCAATCGGCATCGGGTGAGAAGATGTCTATAACATTGTTTCTCGTACAGGATAGTTTTATAGAACAGCACACGTTACTACCCCAGCTAAGATTCTCTTGTCGGGATGGTTCTGGATCAGGCGCGCATCACAATCCCGGCGCAAATCACTATCGTACGAGAAACAATGTCATATGTGTATCTTCCCACCAACCCCCCTCCACACACACACACACACACACACACACAGACAGACAGACACACACGCATGCACACACGCATGCACACACACACACAATAGTTGGTACTTGGGTAGAGTTGCTTAGTGATAAATATTAACACGCTAATCACCATCTCTGATTTGTTATTAAATGTTGACATTACTTGGAGGATGGATTGAGATGAGGTAAATTAAACAAACCTCATACGTCGACCGAACCAGTTAATATAATCCAATGACATCGTTTCTACATATCAATAATTCTTAATATAGTATTTATATAACTGTCGACGCGACCACCCACCCCCATCCCCGGCAAGTGTCCGATAATGGGCAAAGTAGGCTTTTATAAATTTTCCCTTTTTCCTTTTAATTCAAAATGTTTTCTTGTATAATTGTATTTAATTTTTGTTTATGTTCTTTCAGCGTTAATCAGATTTGGACGGACGTGATCAACAGTTTGTTCCGAGTTCTTGGCCAAGCGCCATATTTGAGTTCGTTTCAAAGGGTGGTGGGGTGGGGGTGGTTTAGAACATTTGTGTAATATAGTCCAGCTCCTGGTGTTACGTTGTTTAATCTAGAACCTCGGAGGATCCCCTCCCCCACCCCGGGGGTCTGATCGTGTCAGTTACGGGGCTACTACGGTGATTTATTTCATATGGGCGACGCCTTTGTGAGTAATAATGTGGTTTTTTTTTTATAAATAAAGGTGTTTTTTCATCATAAATACCTAATATGCACTTCTTTTAAATAATTAATTAATTAAATAATTAAAGCCTTATGTTAATCTTGCTAATCTTCATTATCTCATTATCTCCATCGCCACCAGCACTACTACTATCATCATCATCAGCAGCAGCAGCACTGTAATAATAATAATAATAACAACCACCACCATCATCATCATCATCGTCATTAACACCGTAATAATAATAATAATAATAATAATAATAACCACCATCATAATTATCATCAACATTGTAATAATAATAATAATAATAATAATAATAATAATAACCATCATCATCTACGTCTTCTACCATGAACAACGTGTTCGAAGTTTTGTTGTTATTGTTGTTGATAACGGTGATGGGTTACTTGACAATGTTGTTATTGTTGTTGATAACGGTGATGGGTTATTTGACAATGTTGTTATTGTTGTTGACAACTGTGATGGGTTACTTGACAATGTTGTTATTGTTGTTGTTCTTGTCGTCTGTGATAATTATGTTATTGTTGCATATGTTGTTGTTGTTGTTGTTGTTGACGTCAACGATGTTATTCTGGTTGTTATTGTTATGATAACAGAAACTATTTTCACAGCGGGTTATGTCCATTAAATGCCATTTTAGAACAATCACAAGGTCACAATGACCTCGTCTACTACAGATACCTTTTTATATTAAACTCAGCTTTATCACAGATACGAGTATACAGATGACCGGATGTCAACAGATATTCGCTTCTAAAAAAAAGGAAAAATCAAGCACAAGATCAGTCATCATTATTACAAGAAATAATAACAATAAAATAATAATAATAATAGTACAGGTATTTATTTGAATTAAGCCAGATAAATATTAATCTAGATAAAAAATAGATAGGATATTTCCTTTCGAAATGTCCTAATATTGGTGTCTTACGTCTTATGCTTCTGGCCTCCAAAGTTAATGCGCTCAACTGAACAGAACCACGGAACAGCCTTCACACAATAGTCAGGATTTGAACCCAGACCCTAGAGGTTTGTGGCTTAATGTTATCTTTCTTGGGGTTTTTCTCCTCGGGAGATACGTATACTGTATCGAGTATACCGTGTCATGGTATTAATTACTGATACAGTTATATACCGCTCTACGTCATTAATTAGTACCAAAAGCCGTGACATAACCCGGTTTTTGACGTAAACCGGAAGTAATACATTAATATGCCTTTCGGTGTAAATATTTTATTGTATATACATTTTAATATGTTTTTAATGCGTTTTTATTCCATTTTAAATAGATTTTTTTCAGCTGAGTGACGTAGAGAGAGATAGATAGATAGATAGATAGATAGAGAGAGAGAGAGAGAGAGAGAGGGAGAGAGATTATAATAAATATGATAATTTGATCGTTCTCTCTCACACACACACGCATGCATACACACACACACACATACACACACACGCGCGCGCACACACACTCACATATATATATATATATATATATATATATATGCACATACCGACGCACATACATACCCAGACACACGCACACAGCGGTACATACCCAAACACACACACACCCAAACACCCAGAAGTCACATTCAAGAAGTCAACTTGCCGTTTACTTGATTAATGTCAATTTAAAGGTTACATTATAAACATTACAAGCGTAATGACTAATATTTCTTCTCTCTCAATAATATTTTTTTTTAATTATTATTTTTGAACATCAATTGTCCCCTGATTGATACGATGCTACATTAAACATTATCAGCATGCGGCTGGGCGTGTTTTTCGTTCGGTTTTAATCATTTTTCTCGCCAACTGATGGCGCAATAAAGCAGTTTGAGACAAAACAAATTGTTTGTTGCAGAATGAATGTTTTCGCTATAATTGTGAACATCCCATTGTTTTCTCTGAATAATTTATCGTTTCTATAACGAGACACTGGAAATGGAATTTTGCTGTCCCGACTTTAATCAACATTGGCGTGTGTGTGTGTGTGCGTGTGTGTGTGTGTCTGTGTCTGTTTGTGTGTGCGTGTGTTTATTTGTTTGGGTTTTTTTTTTCACATGAGAGACAATGTACAGAAGATCCCAAAGCGTGAGCACAATATCTGAACGATTCATTCATCATTAGGCGAAAGCGGACGAACAACGCTCCCACTTAATGCCACCATTTCTTAGAAGACACCCAAAATATGAACAGTAAGCGTCATAGATGAAGATAAATTAATATCTTTAATAACCATTTCGGGTTAGCAGTTACGAAATTTAAAAACATTATCCGTTTTATATTTTCTTCGCCCACAATGTTGCTGTTCGCTAAGCGCGGACGTTTAAAATTGTTGACGCTGACACACGGTGCGACCTTAATTAATGGCGAATAGCACCGCGTCGGTAATTAGTTCGACATGGGGACTTCCGGCGTCGTTCCCCATCTTGTGCGTCGCGTGATTAAAGAAGACTTAAAATTTATTACAATTATACCAGAAAATGGATGGCTGAGAGACCGGCTCCGGCCCATAGACGGGTCGTAACCCCCTACGGAGCGTCTCACCCTATCTGCCAGTAATGTATCCAGGATTTCGAGGATTTGTCGGCGATTCTAGTCGGGCGCGTTGTCGATATTTGCCGGGAATTTACATTTCAAGTCGGCCTAATGCAATTCTGATTGTTTTGGGCTCGTGGCTAGATGACGGCACTAAGCCACCGATCATTAATTAACTACAGATAAATCGAGACCATTTTTCTACTGTCGTCTGCCCGTTTTGATCGGCCATATTGGTTTCCTATCTTATCGCTCGTTGTGGGTATCGAGATGACCCAGCGGTAAAATGGCGAACCAGAAAAAAAAACAAAGAAGAAAAAAGTGAAGCTTTTCAGTTCGAATTCCCCACTATGACGATGGATACCTGCGTATGACAGTCCGGCACACTATGACTTGGCCAAATGCTCTCTACTTCGGTCAACTGATGTAAGTATGTGTATGTGTGTGTTTATATATATATATATATATATATATATATATATATATATATATATATATATATATATATATTAACGTTGTAAGTATATTTTTCCCAGGAGACGATTTGGCAAGACAAACTGAACGTTGTTCCGATGGAGCGGGGTGGAGGTGGGAGTTGAGGCCTTTACGGATACAGGGCCCCTCTCACTGTCTTCCCCCTTTTTTAACCAACGTATCCTGTCTTCTCGTTTTCCTTTATTTAAAGCACGTGAATGCTATCTACTGAATCGTAAACAACAAAGAACAACGCTAGACATTTGTAGGAGGCCAACATATTAAGCTAGAATGCTACACTGTCTTGGTGTGTGTCAGAGGCTCCACCCCACACAGTAGGGAAAGGCTTCTACCCTCCTCCACGAGCAAGGACGTAGGTGGATCCCGGACTGCAGCTTAAAATACATACACTCCCCCCTCCCATCTCTCAATTGTAGCCCTGTTACTGTCAAACAGATGTTCAGTTTTGGGGACCATTCGGCCTTTGATGGCAATTCAATGTTTATATACATACCACAAGACCAGCAATATATATATATATATATATATATATATATATATATATAGGAGTACTAAGAACGTATTGAACAATTGTTCTCTAATTTTAAATTATAAATAGTTTTAGGTTAAATCCAGAACTGGTCACGTGGGGTATTAGTGGGAATTTGTTTAAAAAAGAGAGAAGCAAATTTCATTGCTTCGTTGTACATCACGTGACTGCCACTGTGGAGTAGACCAAGTGGTGGCGGAACGGCCAGATAAAGACAATATATCCTGAATTCATATCGGTCTTCAGGATCATCTGTCTGGGATATTGCGACTAAGATGCTATGTATAGGAGGTTGTGTATAATGTGTTGTTTTCGAACTTATGCGTCTAGCACGCTATATCTATGATCGTGTGTCTAATGTAAGACATATACGATGATGTTTCTAATGTGATATCTCTATGATGTCTCTGTGATGATGCGGTTGGAATGTTGTGTCTGAAATTCTACGTTTAGGATGAGATGTTTTGTCTAATATGACATGCTATGTCTATGAGGTGCTAGTACAATGTAAATTTCTCAACATCTTCATTAATGCTAAACCTACATCATCATTTCCTTATAACGATGTGTCTAATAGGATGTAGCAGGATATTCTAAGTATGCTATTTTTTTATAAATATTTTGTGTCTAGTGTCAGATTAATTGTCTGGATGTTGCGTCTAAAATGATGCTTGTGACATGTTGTGTCTAGGATGCGTTGATAACATATTGTATTTACTATTTTCGATGTAGTTTGTCCATGATGGCCTTACTAAACATGATGTCTAAATTATTGTGTCAATGATTATATGTGTCGGATGTTGTGTCTAGGATGTAATGTTTAGGGCGTTATGTCTGGGATGTTGTGTCTAAAAATCATACGTGAAACTTTTTTTATCTGATATTTTTTGCCTGAGATGTTATGCCTAAGACATTGTATCCAGGATGTTGCATGTAGCGATGTTTGGTATAGGATAATGCGTCAATATTAGACAGGATATGTTGACAGTAGGATGTCGCTCTGTAAGTCTCATCGATTGTGTCATCTTCGGGCAGTACGTAACGGAAAATCTTATAATATTATTTATGATGTGAAACTTTTGGTGACTTGTGATCTCTCTCTCTCTCTCTCTCTCTCTCTCTCTCCCTTCTTCTTCTCTCTCTCTCTCTCTCTCTCTCTGTCTATCTCTCTCTTCCACCCTCCCTCTTTCTCTCCTCTCCCGCCTCTCTCTCTCTTTCTCTCTGTGTCTATCCCATCCCACTCCTCTCTCTATCCGTCTCTCTGTTCCTCTCTCTGACTCTTTCCCTCTAGCAACCTCTACTCCATTAACATGATGTTTGTCGATTCGACCTAACGTATATGTTGATGTTTATCCAACCCAACCCCCACAGACCCACCCCCCGTACACACTACTGGACACGCACGACCTTGTACTTGTTGAAGTTTGGGGTAGAGATCTCTGGCTGTCGCCTATTGGACACAGTCAGCACACGCACGACCTTTACATATGTCTGCATTTATGCACGAACACCTGAACTGAAATCCACACGTTTGGCCGACGAGTGAGAAAACGCTAAATTTTAAAACGAATCATCTTCGAATAATACACGAACTATTTCTATTTATGGCTGAAGATGATGATGATGATGATGATGGTGATGATGATTTCTAGCGAATGATCCCAATTCCAAACGCGGTACCCTCCTCTTTGCCGCCGAACCATCCGAACTAAAACCGCGTCCGGCCGAATATCGGACTCAACCCGAGTTCGTCCCGTAACCGTAATCGTGCCGAACACGTCGTACCCGAACCAGTTCGTGCCCCTTTCCGTCGTCCGTGGCGAAACTCCCTAATCGGATCAGATCTTCGGTTACGGCGCCAATTTATATACGAGTCATATATTAGACGGGGCTAGTGCCCTGTTCGTTGAACCTATTTCTCCGAGAACCACACGATACAGAAGCTAATGCGGTTTTCCTGTTTCTGCTATGGACACCGGCCACTATCGGCCTATTGTATTGTCGTCCACTCTAGTGCCGGACACGGCGGTGAGGATACGGCCAGATCTTGTAGACGTCCTTGGGGACTCGCTGATGGAATAGACGTGTAGGAGAGAGGGCGAATATAGATAACGGTGTTGTTTTTGTCTCCTTTCGGCTTCATCGCGCTGCTTTGAAGTCTATTTGTCTAATTATCTGTTCAGTAATTTCTTTCTGCGGGTTCGATCTGAACCGAGACAGTCCGAAAGGTAGGGATGTCGTAGAGAATGTCAACAGGATGTCATCATAATGCGGAGTTTGGATGTTAGTAATTAGCTTTTAATGCTTCGATATAGAATATATTGTGTTGACAGCGATGACATGTGACTACAAATCGATGATGATCAGACTTTTTTGGGGTAAAGATACCAATCATTAAGCTCCAGGACCGTAGACACATTATTTCCCCTCCTCCCCCCCCCTCCCCCAGGATCTTCTCACTTTATTCAAAGGTGCCTAACAAACCGTTTGCTTTTCCACGCCGATTGTCTCACCGTTTGATTCCAATCTATTCCCCACCCAGTCTGCAGCCTTTTGCTGGTGGATGAAACATCCGACGGAAACGTTCACCACCGGGATTCGAACCCGCAATTCGAGTAGTCCCAGTACTCCATCGAGGAGGCGCCGCCATTTTTGGAGGATTGGACCGCCAGAGCCGAACAGACAGCAGCTCGCTGTTGATGATAACGTCAACCTCTTCTTGTTTATCTTGCCGACTGTAATCAAGTTTTGTCTGCGAGGTGGATCCGGTCACGTGATAGATCGCTCGTTTAACTCGAAATAATAAACCGTTCTGAGCTCGGAATAAAAATCGACCGCTTCCCGCAGATAAATAACAATAAACGGACTAGCGACAATATGGTATATGAT
The DNA here is from genome assembly GCA_025642065.1 of Paralvinella palmiformis. Classification (NCBI taxonomy): domain Eukaryota; kingdom Metazoa; phylum Annelida; class Polychaeta; order Terebellida; family Alvinellidae; genus Paralvinella; species Paralvinella palmiformis. The sequence continues at coordinate 237,080 of JAODUP010000401.1, forward strand.
TGATGGCCCCGGGATTCTTCAAGACAATTTTAACAAACAAAAGCGAGGAGATTGCTCTCTGATTGGCCGCGCCGTGAACCAATGACTCACTAAATCATGTTTAGGTCGGCAGACGATTGGCTGGCGATAAATCACTGTTTACTAAAGATACGTTTATGATTTATGAACGCGGGCGATGCGCGTTTGACGATAGTAGAACGAGGGTGGAAAAAATCGGTTGAAAGTCCCCGAACGGATCGAAGAAAAAAAAAATCCTGAAAAGATGTTTATCGTCCGACACGGATCGCGTCAACGGTGATTCTCGGTACGGGGTCAGTCGGTGTACGTCCGTCCGCCTTGGCGTGGGTACGGGCCCACGTCTGGACGTGTACGCTAAGTGTCAACACCGGAGCGGAGGGTACTGGCTAGTTACGGGCTAGTT